>VDFB02321826.1:21862-47388 GCA_007258455.2 Sequoia sempervirens
GAGAGTGGGAGAGACCTAAGAGAGAGACCTGAGAGGGAGAGAGAGATGGAGAGAGGGATATGGAGAGTCAAAGAGAGGGAGAGGGAGTGGGAGGGACCTAAGATTGAGAGAGAGAGATAAGATGGAGAGAGGGAAGGAGAGATGGAGAGAGTGAGTGGGAGGGAGAGAGAGACCTGAGAGGGAGATATATATATATATAGAGAGAGAGATAGAGAGAGAGAGATATTGTGTGTGTGTGTGTGTGAGAGAGAGAGAGAGAGAGTGGGAGAGAGAGACCTGAGAGGGAGATGGAGAGTGTGAGTAAGAGAGAGAGATATGAGAGAAGAGAGAGAGGGAGATACCTAAGAGAGGGATAGAGAGAGAGAGAGGAAGAGATGGAGGGAGGGAGAGAAATAAATAGAGGGAGGGAGGGAGAGGGAGAGGGACTTGAGAGGGAGAGAGGGAGGGAGAGGAGAGAGAGACCTGAGATGGAGATGGAGTGTGTGTGTCAAAGAGAGAGAGACTTGAGAGGGAAAGAGACTTTAGAGAGAGGGAGAGAGAGAGGGAGAGAGGGAGATGGAGAGTGAGAAGGAGATGGAGAGGGAGTGCTAGGGACCAGAGAGAGAGAGAGAACTAAGAGTGAGTGAGAGAGAGAGAGAGAGAGACTTGAGAGGGAGAGAGGGAGAGAGATAGAAGGAGGTAGAGAGAGAGAGAGACTTGAGAGGGAGAGAGGGAGATAGAGGGATGGAGAGAGGGAGATTTGAGAGGGAGAGAGATGGAGAGAGAGAGACCTGAGAGGGAGAGAGTGTGAGTGAGAGTGAGAAATTGAGAGAGAGAGGGAGTGGGAGAGAACAAAGATAGAGAGGGAGTAGGAGAGACCTGAGAGAGAGACCTAAGAGGGAGAGAGGGAGTCAGAGAGACCTAAGAGGGAGAGATACTTAAGAGTAAGAGATACTTAAAAGGGAGGGAGAGATAGAGAGAGATGGAGAGGGGAGATGGAGATTAAGATGGAGAGGGAGAGGGAGAGGGAGAGGGAGAGGGAGAGGGAGAGGGAGTGAGAGGGACCTGGGAGAGAGAGAGGTAGAGAAAGAGAGGGTGGAGATAGAGGTAGAAAGATAGGTCTAGAGTTGAAGGAGAGAGAGAGAGAGAGTGAGAAAGATAGGTATAAAGAGGGACAAAGAGAGAAGAAAGGAGGGAGGGATATGTCTAGAGCTTAAGGGGAGACATAGTGATATATAGAGAGGTAGAGAAAGGGATAGAGAGATATGATGATTTATGAAAAAAAAATCATCTCCTTGCTACAAAAAATATAAATATTTTATTATTCGTTACTTTTTCTAATGTTTCGAGTATTTTGAGATGAGTGTTACAAAAAATCATGAAAAAAAGACTTTGCATGTGAAAGTAGTTAGCATTTGATGTTTCAAAAATGAAATATGAAGCTCAAATGATTATAATTATTTTATTGTGTACAATATAGAAATACCACCTATTGCATTATGTAGAGCTCTCAATCACCTTTCCAATTCCTATAAAAAGTAGAAATTTTGATAAGAAACAAAAAAGTTATGCCCATTTTACTAAAGAGGGTTTTTTAGGTCTTCAAAACGGATATTCATTTTGTTTTTCAAAAAAATGGTTTCTCACTTTCCAAAATAGATATCCATTTTGAAAAAAAAACGGATATCTATTTCGGTTTGGTATTACCAAACCAAAATGGATATTGGCTTGGGATTTGGTTTGAGATTGCCTGACCTGGAAAGTCAACCTAAAAAACATGTTTTGAAAAAATTGCTTAGTTTTCCAAAGTTCGCCCTTATGGCTGACGACTTTTTTTTATTTGAATTTCATCAAACGAAAAGGGTTTATAGAAAAAATTGTCAGCTTTCCACCAATATATCTTTTTTGTTATTTTAAATTTAATAAATAATGATTATTGATTTTCTACCTACATTACGTCTAAAGTCCTAATTTATAGGGTTATTGAAAAACTTCTATAACTTTCAAAATACTTCACATTTTTCAAATCTACAAGATGCACCACATTTTATGCTTCGCATACTATAGGATAAAAAAAAATGAATTTCATAAATTTTTGACCAAGTTATGATGGTCAGACATAGATGTTTTGATAATTCTGAAAAGTTCTAATAAAAAAATCATAACTAATTATTTACATGGAAAAAAATTACAAAAAAAATCCGGCACATTCAGGCTTGTGTCCTCTACTTATATTGAAAAATTTAGAAAACAATATTTATTTTTCTTGTACTTAGGGTGGTCAAACATACAACTACTTCTTATCTTTTTCTTGAAAAATTTAGTACCATTGCATTGAAATTTCAAATTTTCTCAAAATAGATTTATTTTTTTTCCAAAAACAGACTAGTAGCCTAGAAACTACATTCAATTTTCTACAACTTTCGTTCTTACATATTTTTCAAATTATGTTAATAACCTATTTAAATTTTTATGTCAAGTTGCCTAACTCTGATTTTCTAAATTTTCATCACCATTGAGAGGCCTAGTTTGGACCCCCATGATCCTGCACATACCAAATAACTCCTTGGTAGGGTAAAAATGGAATTTCACTATCTTGATCTAATTGCAACAAAAAAATGCTCACATTATTTGTTGTGTTGGAAAACACATTATCCCTTGTCAGTTATTTCCTTATGATGTGTTTTTGTTCACTATGCAGCAAGAATGTAATGAACTACACCTTAAAATTTGTAAAGCTCGAAAAAGAAACTCACATACTAACAAAGTATTTCCCAAAACATTTGCACATTCCAAGTAAGGTCAAAGTAAATCTTGGATATAACATGAAATATTTGCAAGAACTCAAAAGCAAGTTCAATAAAGAATATCATTACATACATCAAGATGATATGCAATACATCTGATTCAATGCTACATCAATAAGCTTTCATTAGTACATCTATTTCAATGTTACATCAATAGGCTTTCATCAATACATCTATTTCAATGTTACATCAATACAATTTAAAGTAAAGTTACATTTACAAATGGGCTATGTAAGCCATACAAAGTAATACAAAGAGTACATCCATAGCATAAAGATTCTCTAATCCTCAACCACCTTGACATTGCAGGTTTTCTTACAAGTTGAGGCCAAGAGTGTGATTATGGTGCCTTTTCCACCCAACCATGAAGTACATGACTTCCCTGGGTTCTTCCTAACTCAAAGAAAACCCCGGCCCTGCACAAGGAGCCTAGCAACCTAGAACAATAAAGCAGGAGGGAACTCTCGATGCATGCCTAATGCCTATATGCATTCTTATACTAGAAAACATATTTCTTGCATGCAGGATGTGGCAGACATATAAAGTTCTAGGCTTTTTTATCCATCTATTTCAATGGTACATTCACTTGGCCAAGCATTAAAAACATAAAATGGTAGTTTATGAAAAGGCTAAACTACCCTCTCTGTTTGCGCACATTTGACATCATGTCCTAGAAGTTTCTCATACAAAAAGTAAATAATGCATATTTCACATAATTTTCATAGAGTTTAATCATTTACATAGTCAAGCATTCTATCAGTAAAACACATTTTATTTTCAAGTCCTCTAATTGATTTGCATAAAAGTAATTCGCAAAAGAGAAAACATACATTTCACCAAGGACTCATTTTATTCATTCCAATACTCATCAACGGATATAAACAATTATAAGCACATTTGTTGCATTCAAGGCATCCATAGTTCTACTTCTAATGTAAAAGATCTAAGTCAAATAATGCATTTGTACAAATTCAAAATAATTATTCTCCAATCATAACTATTTACAAATATATTAAGAAGAGAAAGTTTGGCCATATTCGTATATATATATATATATATATATATATATATATATATATATATATATATATATATATATATATATATATTTGCACATGCTTGTACAAAAATTTAGAAATAATATGTCTAATACAAAAAGTTATTAGTTTAAAAAGAAATACTGGCTATTCCCAATCAGACTTCATCATTATTCCTTTCTAAATTCAGAGTTATTCACTCTCAAATAAACTTAAGTTCATGTATATATTTATATCTAGGTACATGTATATATACACACTCAGAAAATTTATCAAAATCAGAACAAAACTTGGTTTCAAAATATTTGTTGTTTTAACCCAAAAAAATTAACTGTAGATTCAAAACCTATATAGAAATATATAATTTTTGATGCACGAATATACATTTTGTTATTGTATATATATATATATATATATATGGGAATACACACACACACACAGATATATATATATATATATATATATATATATATATATATATATATATACAGCCTTATAAATTACAAGCATTCAATTCCTTTAATAGAGCAATTTAGATTTTACACGGGTTGGAGGTTTTGTTTAGAGCAAATAAGGCATTAAGGTCGATGGCCTCCTATTAGGGGAGGACATTTCCTGTGGAGGGCATTGCCTCCACAGCGCATCCCCCTCCCAATGGGGGTCACAGTTGTAGAAGCCTATCCACCATTTCAAGACCATCATTCTCAGATCAAAACTTTTGGCACTTCAACATACTGAAATTCAATTTTTTTAAAACTTTCCAATACATGTATAATATATATTTAAATGTATATATAGATATACATATATACAATTTAGTGTGTGTATATGTATATATATATATATAAATATATGATTCCATCATAGTAAAAATCGAGATTTTAATAAAAAGATTCAAATGGGAAATTCCATTCTGGCATAAATATGCAATACAAAGAATAAAAAAATTATATATATATTCAATATCGAATATATATAAATATGTATATATATAGGAAAGAATGTACAAATTGTACAGCCATGCTAATAAATTTCATACAGAAAGCATTCAAATATCGTAATTACGCATGAATGGATTCAAAAGAAATGCAATCTTTTAACAATACAGACAATCTTTCTCACTTTGAAATTTAAATTCAATGGAAGAGATTTAAAAACCTCAAAAAATTGCCTCCAGTTGAAATCCCCTTCTTCTTCTTCTTCTCTCGTTCTTACTTCCCTTGGAGTTTACTTTCTGAAGAATCTTCCTCTCCTTTCCTTTTCCCTTGTATTTCTCTTCTTATTTATACTATTTTTTTAATCTACTGTAATCCAAAAAACTTCTTTTTGGTAGCCATTTTCAGTTTTTTTTTTTTTTACAGAGCAATTCAAGAATAATATAAAGTAGTTGTGTTTCCTCGTTATTAATTTTCTCTTTTTAAAGGTTTCACTTCCATTCCCGAGACCTAATCTTGAAAATAGTAAATAATTAAAATTTATTTAATGCTCCATATTTATCCCCAATAATATTATTAAGTAATTCCTATTTTAATTGCAAATGAGCATTTTTCCCAAAACAAATAATATTGCAATAACATTCAATTACAATCAAAATTATTACTCTAAATAACAATGCTTATCATTAATTACATATTGAAACATTTAATTGAACTAAAATTACTTTTTTATCCAAGTTTATGCTTTTATTTCATTATTTAATTAATTTGATTAAACATTATAAAATTTGAAAATAATAAAACAGTCAGCCTAACTTAATTCTAGGTGCTTGTGTGTGATCAAGAGAACCATTCCTTCTTTATCCTTCCAAGAAGCTAACCTCCTCTCCTTAATCACACCCTTGGTCTTCAGCAACCTGCACCTCAAGTACACTCAGACACCCATTGATAAATTAGTATCCAGATAAAATCCAAATCAAAGCAATATAATGCATTAATCCAATTTAATTACTATTCTATTTTGCTTCAATTTCAAAGTAAACTTGATATTCAGTACTTTTCAACTTTTCAAAATTAAAGCAAACATTTTCATATTTCATCACACAAAACACCATATTATTTATTGTTTACTCTACCGCACACATTCAGTCATATATCAAATCCACATAAAGCCAAAAGCAAGTAGCATCAGAGTTTGAGATGTGACAAAATTTGGAACTCTTTAGTACAGTAGAAAAAGGAATTTCACTATCTTCATCTTATTACAACAAAAAAATGTTCATATTATTTACAGTGCTGGAAAACACACTATCCCTAGCTCCTTCAGAGGAAGAAAGTGTCCAGAAGAAGGGGTCATTTTGAAATTTTGTTAAATTCAAAATTGCCTCTAAAACATTCAATTCCAGGTTGTTCAATAGTGTAATCGATAAATTACCTTGTTTAGAATCTAAAATTTGCATTTATACATTTCATCGAGCATTGCATTCCATCATGGATATGTGCTTTGGTAAGCTTTGGATGTCCTTAAAATCATTAATGGATGTATCAAACTATGCTTTTGGAAATGACCCTAGTGAAATTGAACTCACCCATGCTCACTCAACTCCTAATGCATGTACTCCTCGTCATGTTGACATCATTGGAGAAGATGGTGATAGCATGAACAACTTCCTAAACAATTTTGTAATAACCTTGAGACTAATGCATCCTTTTATCCTTCCATGAAATAACCAACACCCCCTACCATCCCATCACTTGAAATTTTTGGCCTTTTACATCCTAAAATTGAGAAACAAGATGAACCTAGGTCCCCTACAATAGGTGAACCTAGTTCCTCTAATCAATTCAGCATTCCACCATCCTATGTTAACAAATTCACTAACACATTAATCAACCTAGAAGAGACATATGGAAAAGGATTCACAATCTTAAGTAAACAAGGATGTGATGCAACAAGTGAACATGAAATTCATCAAATTTTAGAGAAAATACCAATTGAAGATACCAAAGGGTTAGGATATCAAGATCCTCCTCCTAACATAAGTATCCTCCTTCCTAAAGAACAACCAATTCCTTGTAACAAAGATAAGTATGAAAAGATCATCTTAGATCCCCCTCCCCAACATATAACATGAGAATTTGGTGAATCTAGCAAGCAACGAAGGCCTTACAAACTAAATAAACTACAATTCCCTTATCCACCAAATACAACTGAAATGCATTTACAAATACTTTTACATTGAGGACTGATTACATTACCACCCATATGAGAAGATCAAAAACCAAATCCTAAGAATACAAACACATCACATTGTCGATATCATAGTGTATGAGAGGGGGACCAACCACATTCAAGGCCTGAGGTCATGGAGAGCCAAGAGTGGAAGGCTGCCCTAACTTACCTCAGCTTAGCAGGGTGTTAGGAAATGTGGGATGTGAATGATGAGGACTATAAGGTCCTTCAATCACTCTACAGGCTTGAAACTCATAATGGGGCTAGGCGAGCTAGTTTTCGGGTTCAAAACTATGTCTCAGGAAGCTCTCTTCCTGAGGATGAAAGGGAAATCCCAAGATGATAGCATGGTGTGCTAGCGTCTCTCAAGTGTGCTGGCATCCGTATGACCAGACGACTAAAGAAACAAGGTTAAACTCTAGAAAACATACTAATGGCCTAGCTAGCTACTTCCTAAGGGCCAAAATAATGCTATGAAGTAGACAAGATATGCTCTAATATGATAAAGTAAATATACAAGAGTTGGGGTGGCAAGAATAATCTCACAAAGGAATTCATTCGCCAGCTAGCTCCCAAAATCACGTCCACCTACATACAAAGAAGAAGAAAATTGTTGGATGGCTGTATAGGGGCCTACCTAAGTCAAACCCCCGTTTAGGTGTTTCCACCTCCATGGAAAACCAAGAAAGAGATAATGGAGAAATAGTACGATGAAGAAGGAAATGAAGTAAAGAACACTAAAACACTACAAAATCATAAATGTGCTTACTCAACCAAGTAATAGATGAGAGGATTGGAGAGATTACCACCTCCACCAAGATCACTCAAGGCTAATGAGGGAGAAAATGAGAGTACTCAAGCCTCTATTGCAATGGTGTTGTCCCACACTTTCTCTATTGAATTGATAGAGTGATATTGTTGCTTTGATGGAGTGAAAAAGTGCTGCTAAAAGTGCTTGAAGAGTGTGCTAAGATTTCTTGAAGGGATGAAGAAGCTATGAAGAAGTTGTGTAGAAGTTCTGAAGAAGTTAAAATGCTTGTGGAAGGATGGAATTTGAAGGAGAGATGAATAAAATGGCCATATTCGAGTCAGTTGGCCGAAGAGGGCATTACAAGTTGACTAGCAATGAGAAGTATAATGCCTCTACATGCTACGACCACAAGAATCTTCCAGGGATGTAAGCATGTCGTGCAGACATCTATGTGTTGTGTGGGCATCTCCAATAGAAATTCCTTTGTCGACACACAAATTAGGCACCAAGTGGAATGAAGGTAGCAGGCTTATGTGGAATTCAACCTTTCAGTACTTTGGTTTTCTAAAGTGGAGAAAGGTAAAAGGGGAATTTGTACAAGGGGTGGAAATTCACTCCTATAAATTTTCCCCCACTTTAGTGAGCATGAATACTAATGATTACTTTGACAAAGTAGATCAAAGAAGTAGTAGAGTTAGAAATATATACCTGAACTGTCGAGGAAGCAAATCACGATCTGACGAACCTAAAAGTGTAGGGTAAGCAGAGGGCTTCATAGCTTCTTAGATCCATGAAGTTGAAGAAAGAAAGCATCTTATAGGATCGTAGACCTACAAGGAGGCAACCCCCAAGATCTCTCACATGAAGGAAGCCCCGAAAAGCAAGCACCTCATAGGCTCTCAATCCTGCAAGGAAGGTATCCTCCAAGATCTCTCACATGAAGGAAACTAAAACAAAGCACCTTCTAGATCCGAAAACCTACAAGGAGGCATCCCCCAAGATCTCTCACATGAAGGAAGCCAAGAAAGTGCCTTGTAGACCCGCATATCTACAAGGAAGGTATTCTCCAGGATCTCTCACATGAAAAATACCCAAGGAAAGTGCCCTATAGACCTACAGACCTATAGGGGAGCGACCCCAAGATCTCTCGCATGGAGGAAGCTCAAAGGAAGCACCCTACAAGTTCTCATACCTATAGGGAGGTATCTCCCAAGATCTCTTATAGGAGGGAAACCTAGGAAAGCAGACTTCACAGGCACATTTGCAAAGCGACATGTCTATCCATAGGTAGAAAATGTCAGAAAGCAGCCACACAGGAAATTAAGCAAACAGTCACGTAGACCATTAATAAGTTGGAAAAATTTCAAAGGGCTCCCTCAGGAACCCATCATGAAGATGGGGTCCACTCAAGGGACGCACAGTTGGAAAGCAGATGTTTTCTTTCTCGAATCAATCCATCATCAAGGAATCCTTTTGAAAGATGTTCAATTCATCATAGAATTCAAAAGGAAGAACATGCCCCCATGCAAGGGGAAGTTCAAATTTGTTCCCGCTTCAGAGGAAGGTTTTCAAGTCCTTTCTTTATGAACCCATGATGAAGGAAACATGTTCCATTAGGGTTCCAAGTTGAGAATGTGATTCTGAAGAAAGGCTTGTGAAGATTTTCGAGAAAAGATTTGTTGGAAACAAATGAATTTTCTAAAAATCAAAGTGTTGAAGAAGTGGTATTGTAACACATGAGAGAGATAACTCAAGCAAAGAAGAGACAAAGATAAAGAGAAAGTAAAAGATAAAAACACAAAGGGCACAGGGGGAATCACATCACAACACACACACACATTTAATCTAAAGATCAAGAAGAGGACCTACCCTAACACTGATTGACCAAGAGGTCATCCGCTTCCCACTCTAGATCGTTGTAGGGGGAAGGAGGATTTGTCTATAGTGGTGTAATGTTAAGGAGAGGAGCGTCTAACCCTACCACAACAAAGGCCAAGGAAGAGGGCCCCGCAAGATCCTCTCTATTGAGCTCTTGTGGAGCTAAGGTTATCAATTTCACGAAGATCGCTGACAAGGCTGAGACTTCATCCATAGAGTTAAATAGGAACCCTATAGGAGTGTCATGTTTAACTTTAATGCATGGGGCAGGTTGTGCGCGATATTCACTGCTAGGCTTGTTGAATGACTTGAGAGCGGTGACAAACTCAGGGGAAGCCAGGATTGGTTTTGTCACTAGGAAAGAACAAGTCAGCACGGGACCACCTTATGAAGAAGGTGGGATCCTCTTATTTCATTCATTACTAGGACCACACTCCACCTCTTACTTTGGTGGAGGAGCTGAATACCCCACAAATGAGGCAAGAGGTGCAGAGGATGAGGAGGAAGAGAAAACCATAGTAGACACCATCGAGGTTTTCATCATATCTATGAGTTTCGGGAAAGGCGAGACATCCGAGATGGATATCAACAAAGGAGTGATGAACACTTGTACCCCATTGGGGTTAGGTGCATTCATACTCGCAGTAGAAGCTAGAAGCAATGCAAAATTAGACTGAAGGGCCGCAAAGGGAAGGAGAAAGGAATATTTTGCAAGAAGCCCTAAATCAAGGGCAATCATCTCTTCTTCCTTCCTTTGTGAGGTGGCTTGCTTAGCCAAAAGAGCCTTTTGCCAGAGCTTGTGCTCATACGCAAGGTGGTTCCTATGACTCTTTGAACTAGAGGCTGGAGGTTGGGAAGGAACAAGGAGCTCATGCTCGACCATGAGAACATCCACTACAGTCAGTTCTGGTGAGGGAACAAACTCCTAAATGGGAGTAGGAGGGGCAAGTTGAGAAGCAATAGGAAGAGTTAGCTCAAGAACCTCGGCAGCAGGCCTCTTCCTGTTCACTACTTTAGGAGTAGGAACGATAGGAGGCCAGGATCAAACTCCCTTTGGGAACCCTTCTTTCTACTGGGTATGTGCAGGATCATGGTGGGCCAAAAAGTGGCGATATGATGCATATTTGTAGGGTATGTGGCTGACGACTTTTCTTTTACCCAAAATTGATGAAATGAAAAGGGTTTTAAAGGAGATTCTCGATTTCCACCAATATAAATTATGTTTTACTTTGAATTTAATAAATAATTATTATTCATTTTCTATTTGAATTATGACAAATTCCAATTGATAGGCTAATTGAAAAAATTATAGCTTTCAAATGGTATCACATTTTTGGAATCCAAAACATGCATCGATTCTATGCTTCAGATATACTATAGGATTAAAAAATGAATTTCATGAAGTTTGACCAAGTTAATATGGACATACAATGAATATTTTTGAAAAGTTGTAATAAAAATTCATAATTAATTATTTATTTCAAAAAATTACAAAAATATGCATCACATTTGGACATGAGTCCTCTACTTATGTCTAAAATCTTATAAATTTTTTTTATCATTTTATTGTGGTTAGGGTGGTTAGACAGACACCTACTTATTTTTTCCCTAAAATTTAAGTACTACTGGATTGAAATTTCAAATTTTCACCAAATAGATTTTTTTTTTTCAAATAAACCTAGTAGTTTAGAAACTACATTCAATTTTCTATAGATTCTATTGTTACATATATTTGAAATAATATAGATAACTTATTCAAATTTTTATGTCAAGTTGCCTAAATCTGATTTTTCTGAATTTTTTGCCACTTAAGGGCTTGTTTTTTCCATGATGATCCTGCACATACCCTATTGTATAAGTAGTAGCACGGTCTGGGGTATTCATTAGGTAGATCCGAGATCCCGAGCTTGGGCCTGCTCCAAGGAGGTATCATCGGACTCAGCAGATAACCACCAGGTTGACCCATCTAATACTCCTCCCAAGAAATGGGAGAGGATGGGGCAGTCTAGGAAAAGGGAACCTTCTCTTTTCTTTTATCGGAAGGAGAGGGAGATGGTGTGGACTTTTTCTTTCCCTTCTAGGAAGGGGGAGTGGTCGATGCAGGCTTCTCCTTCTCCTCTTCAGAAGAGGAGGAAACCAACTATTGTATCATAGGAAGGGTGAATTTTGATTGTCCTGTGCCCCCCAGTCTTATACTTTACATATTTCTTGTGAAGCAGGTCCGTTCTCATAGGAAGCAGACTGACTGGGGCAAGAAAAGAGTGATCCTATAGATAGATCTACCACGAGACACCAAGGGATGGTATATAGTGTCATGCACTACATGCACGACACCTTCATGGGAAAATTTTAAACATTTATGAATAACAAAGGTGATTACATTCATGGAAGCTAGCCAAGGTATGCCTAGCTTTAGCTTGAATAAATCTAACTCTGGAATAACATTAAAACTATGTCAACAACCCTAGGTCCAACTAGGATGGAAAAATTTATCGAGCCATATGGTTTGAGGCACATTCCATTGTACGTATGGATGATAGATTCCATTTCTTCATATTCTTCCCTCTGTAATGAATTCAATACTAATGTTTCTTCTGTAATGACATTCACATAGCTCACAGGGTCTACCAAGACCCTCATCACAATGTTACGATTCAAGCAAGTGGGAATGTAGAGGGAAGATGGCTTGTTGTTTAAGGGAAAGTCTTGTAATGTGAACGTTATGTCTAGCAAACTGGGTGTAGGTAGAGCAGTAGAGGTCACCATGATCATGTTAACATAACCCTTAGGTCGAGTAACAAAATCAGTGGGATTGAAAATCATGTTAGCAGAATGTGACAAAAACGGGTTTGTGTATATCTACAATTCACTATTAGCTTTCGCCACTGATTTGTTACCATTCTATTTATTCCCATTGAGATGAATGGTACTGTCCTTGATGCAGTCCTATATCTCATGACACAGTCACATAGAGCGTTCGGTATTATGTCCATTAACTCGATGGTACTGACAATAAGTGTTTCCATCATACCAATTAGAGTAATGCTCCTTAAGAGGCCTAAGACTCAGTAAGGTTACGATCTTATCCTTCAACAACTTCTATAAGATAGAAGAATAAGATTCTGATAACTTTGTGAACTTTCAGTTACATTTGAGGTTTTTGTTGTCAATAGCGGCTACTACATTCATAACAGTCTTACTTTTCCCAGAGATTGATATGATGGACCTTCCCTTAGAATGGGAGTGCGAGGAGGATCCCCAGAATTGAGCAACCGTCTATCGGTACTCTCATTTGTTTTCACACTAATGCACAAAAGAAGGATACTTCATAAGGGAAAAATTCTCTTTCCAAGGCCTTTGTAAGTTCCCTATGAATACCTTCTATACATCATAATCGGGCAATTGATATGAGATTTGTGAAAGGAGCACTTGATAGCATGCTATGAAATCAGTGATTTTCTCGTTGTCTCCTTGTTTACATCAAAACAGATCGGAGAAAGCCATCTTCAACCTAATATTATCTTGAAATTATCTAAGGGATTTATTTACAAGTTGGTCAAATGAGAAAATAGAATTATTAGGCAAGGAACAGTACCACGCGAGTGTCGTATCCTTGAGTGATCAGGGAAACAGTTTTTCCATTAATGCATCATGATGGAAGAAATTTGTGCATAAGCAATTTAAGGCAGACACATGTGTTTGCAGATCCCCTTTACCACCATATTTTTCAAATTTAGGGATCTCCATTCCTTAAGGGAAGGGAGTGTTCATAATTGCAACTGACAATGAGCTATGTTGAAAGAAGGGTTGGAAGATAGGCTAGGCAGAGGCTTGGGAGAGACTCATTAACTAGCTCTACATCTTACCCATATTCTGAAGAAGAGTATTCAAAATAGGGTCATTAGAAGATAGAGGGCCAAAGGAACCTCCTCCAAAACCACCACCAGAGCCACCACCAGAACCACCACCAGAACCACCAATGTGACCACCACCGGAACCACCACTAGAGCCACTACCACTAGTAGGGCCTCTGCCAGAGCCACCTTTGCTTCCGAAGCCACCACCATGACCCCCATCAAAACCACTTCCACCAGCACCACCCCCACTACCGAATCCACCACCACTATCAAAGCCTCCACCACTCATCCCACCAAAACCTCCACCATTAGAGGTGACAGGAGGGGTGAAGCTAAAGCCCAAGGGGACCTTGTGTAACTTGATAGTTTGGGGTTTTTCAGAGACAAAAGGGATGCTAATAGAAGGGACCACATTGGCCATGTAGATAGATGTGGGAGGCATAAATACTCCTAATTGTCCCTCATAATCTTCAAAATTGGCTCCTCGCATAACGATATGAGCATTTGAAGGAGCACACACCTATGTCAGACTAGTAATACTATCCAGAAGTTCCAAGCTTGTTCGATCTTTTCCAATCATATACTTTAGTTCACTAATGACCTGAGCAACCCTAGCCATCTTCGTGTTCCTTTCCAAGTAATTTTCTAGAGCACCCAACCCTTTAATAAGGGCGGAGACATATTCTGAAGGGATTTGAATAGCCTCATACTTGCCCACCGATGATGGTGTAGGATACATAGGAGGAGTGGGGGCATGATTGGTCTCGTCAAAGACTCCTACGTCGCCCCTTGACAACTACTCTTGTGCGGCCAAACTAATGGTGGGACTAGAGAAAATACCTATAGAGAAACCAGTAGTGACCTTTGTCCTTTCCATCGAGAGGTGTTGTATACTTCTAAAAATATACCTGGAAGTTGTGGACTGGGTTGTGATTCTCATAAACCTTCACAACACTTAGGGATACAACGGTCACAAAGTACACCAGAGAAGCCTCAACACCAACAGATGAACATACATTGGTTCACGTTGGATTTACCAAAAATGTAAGAGAGGGGGACTTACCACGTTCAAGGCCCCAGGTCATGGAGAGCCAAGAGTGGAAGGTTTCTCTAACTTACCTCAGCTTAGTGGGGTGTTAGGAAATGTGGGATGAGAATGATGAGGACTATAAGGTCCTTCAATCACTTTGCAAGCCCAGAACTCAGAATGGGGCTAAGCGAGCCAGTTTTTGGGTTCAACACTATGTCTTAGGAAGCTCTCTTCCCAAGGATGAAAGCACGGTCCTTGGATTGCAACATGACGCATTGGCATCTCTCAAGTGTGTTGGCGTTCGTATGACCGGAGGACTAAAGAGACAAGGTTAAACTCTAGAAAATAGACTAGCAGCCTAGCTAGCTACTTCCTAAGGGCCAAAATAATGTTATGAAGTAGAAAAGATATGCTCTAATATGATAATGTAAATACACAAGAGTTAGGGTGGAAAGACTAATCTCACAAAGGAATGTGTTTTCTAGCTAGCCCCCAGAAGAACATCCACCTACACACAAAGAAGAGGAAAATTGTTGGGTGGCTGTATAGGGGCCTACCTCAGTCAGACCCCCATTTAGGTGTTTCCACCTCCATGGAAAACCAAGAAAGTGATAATGGAGAAATAGTATGATGAAGAAGGAAATGAAGTAGAGAACACTAAAACACTACAAAATAGTAAATGTGCTTACTCAACCAAGTAATAGAGGAGAGGAGTGGAAATCTTACCACCTCCACCAAGAGCACTCAAGGCTTTAATGGGGGAGAAAATGAGAGTACTCGAGCCTCTGTTGCAATGGTTTTTTCCCACACTTTCTCTATTGAATTGGAGTGATTTTGTTGTTGCTATGGAGTGTAAAAGTGTTGCTAAAAGTGCTTGAAGAGTGTGCTAAGATTGCTTGAAGGGATGAAGAAGTTGTGCAGAAGTTGTGTAGAGGCTATGAAGAAATTGAAATACTTGTGGAAGGAGGGAATTTGAAGGTGAGATAAAGAAATTGGCCATATTCAGGTCAGTTGGCTGAAGAGGGCATTACAAGTCAACTACCAATGAGAAGTGTAACACCTCTGCAGGCTTCAACTGCAGGAATATGCCATGGATGTAAGTGAGCAGCATGGACATATGCACACCGCGTGGGTGTCCTCGATAGAAATTCCTCTACCGACACAAAAATTAGGCGCCAAGTGGAATAAAGGCAATGGGATTAAATGGAATTTATCCTTCAAGTTTGGCTTTCTAAAGTGGAGAAAGGAAAAAGGGGAATTTGCAGAAGCAGTTCAAATTCACTCCTATACACATAGAATTATTGGACATAGTACTAATGAGTGTCATGCTTTAAAACAAATATTTATAAAGTTTGATATCATAGAAATAGTTCCTTAAAGCATTTCCATTTGCTCCTTGACATGTAATACTTGTAGGATCATCACATTCTCACTATTACATGTATTACATTCATTCAAATCATTTCAAAATGCAACGAGCCCTTTCCCATCACCTATCTCGGCTCATTCTTTTCTTACATGCAGTTGGGGGCAAGAATTCGATACCCTTGACCCTAGTTCCCCACTTGTTATTGTCCCTTTGGATATTTTTCTACCTTTCATATATAATGAACATGATTGGGATGCAGATGACCTACTAATAGGTTGAATCACATTAACCTTACTAGTCTTTTTCATTTTTTTTTTTCATGTTTCTTTATGTGATTGCATGTGTGTAATGTGATCTCCCAGAATAGTTTTTTTTTATGTATCTCTCTTTGTGCATTCCTCTATTTGTATATACATTCTTCTCTACGTCGTAAATCTTTTATCTTTTCTTTTGTCTTGTGTTTTCCTTTTGGGGATGACACAAGGAATCGAGACATTTAGGTCTCTTCCATGTTGACCCAAAATATTTTCCTTTATCTTTTCTTGGTCTTTTTTTTTCCTTTTGGGGATTATGCAAGGCGTCGATACATTCACATCTCTTCCATGTTGACCTGAAATCTTTTTCTTTCTTTTTTCTCTTTTTGTATCGTTCTTCCTATTCCATGAGTATTTGGGGAATGATGATAGTTTTGAGCTCTATTACAACATTGTAGCAAAGATATATTGACCCTTAATCCATGGATTCCTTATGTGAATTTTGGGATTTCATTTTGGGGGCAACCCTTTTTCATGATGTAGCTTTATTTGGAAATATATGACTTGGCATAGGGCTTTCCAAATAAGCTCTCATGTCCTCTTTATTATTAGCATTTATCATTTTCTACTTTAAAGTAATTGCTCACAACATGGTGTTTAGAAATTTTTTTAAAGTGGGGCATACATTGGGATTGTTCTTTTGCATTTCATGTTTCATTGTGTAGTCTTCTTATGATGCATCTTTCACTTTGTGGTGACATTGGGTGTGATGTCCTTCAAGAGCGTGATCTCACTTAGCATATTATATTCCTCTTACTGGCTTGATGCGACACACCACATCCCCTAAGTTTTCAATCTTCTATTCTTCAATTGGTCTTCTCTTGGAGACATTAGGTACAATGTTCTCTAATTTAAGGCCTTACATGGACTAAGAAAAAATCCTTTGAACATACCTTACACTCTTTTTACATTTTCAGTTATATGGCCACCTTTCATAACACATTTTGATTGCATGTGGAGCCATCTTGTTTGTTCATGAGTTTCAGGCATATGAAGATTTGCTTCCCTCATGAAGCTCAAAGTCCATTGTTGTGTGGCACCTTATCAAATTATGAGGAGGTATAGCTTTGATTTGGTTGTACATATGGGAGTTGAACTTAGGCGGGACTTTTCCATGTAGCCAATTTCTTGTGAGTGCATATCGTTCATGTATGTGCCTCACCCTTTTGGGTTCTCACCTAGGAGACAACCTAAAATTCCATTGCCTTAGAGTGAGTGTGCATTTTTGGACAAACAACTTAGATCTGATCTATAGCATGCACGACAAATCATTGAAGCTTGATCCATCCCTTTTGTTTTATTTTTTATTTTCTTTATGACTTTGGAATTGTATGCTTGTGCCTTTTTTCTCCTTATATCATTTACATGTGTGTTATTTTGTGCTTATGTTGGTTTGTCATAGGATATTGATCCTAGGGGATTGATCACCCTCTTGATTTTTTTCATCCTATCTTACTAGCATTGGTACATTTGAACCCCTCTTGATGCAAGTTTATCTAATTTAGTGTGAGTTTGAAGCAAGTTCCACCTCACTAAAGTAGGGGCTAATGTAGGGATGAAAAATGTATCCCTCTACATTTTCACACTTGTTTGTGCCCTCCCTATTAAATTGAGCTTAATGCTGCCTTGATTTAGAGTTGTAATGTGTTTAACACATTCATATTAAGTCTTGGGCCCTTGTAAATTAAGTGGACCTAGTTGTTCCTTATTTAGGGTGTTGTAAAGTGTACCTTTACACTTTCACATTAATCTAGGGTTTCATTAATGAATTTTGCTTCTTTATACCTTAATTGGCCTTATTTTTTATCCACAAGCCTTAATTAATGCATCTTTATGAGATTAATCCTAACATTTACCAATATCCAATCATAATTCATGTGTTTTTGGATTGTATGACCTAGATTTAGTGATCTGGGAATCATCTGCCACCTTGGACGTATGGGTCTTACTGGTTATTTTTTAAGAACCAAACTGACTTTAGAAAATACCTATGGACTTTGTCATTTCCAATACTTAGTACTCCACAGGGATTGGCCAACAAATAAGTAAAAGCTATGAGACTTCTACTCCTACACTTTGGGCTCTGTTAAACCCAAGAGGGTGATCCCACAATGTATACTTAGGAATTTATATGATTACTACTCAAATACATGGTCAATAATAGGTAATTCTCATAAATTTACTCAACAATGTAGCACATCAAATAAGTTGGCAGCTCATTTACTAATATCCTACACTTAGAGCATGAGAAGATGAAACTCAACACAAAACAACTATAGTGGTATCCATTTTGAAAGTTTATAAATAAGGTGATTAGCTAATTAATCAACTTAGGAACCGAATTATGAATACTTTGCACAAACCACTACCTTATTCCAAGCATAGATTCAATATCAACCTATGCAACCAAACAACATATTATCAATAGCAACCTACAATCTCAAGAAACACTACTTTACAGTATTCCCCTATTACATTCATGATCATCACTACTTACAAATATCCTAGCACCTAATTCTTATGAGTTAACAATCTCATCCAAGCACTTACATTAATTCATTGAACTAATAAGTAGGAATGAAATTAAACATCTATTGAGAAACAATAGAGACAAAAAAAAGGAATCCTAGATTACTTTCATTCATAACTCATAAAACAAGTACAAGGAGAGATAATAGCCATGAAATTGGTATTACTCTATATTGTATTTGTTATATTTTTATAAAAATTACATATATAATAATAAAACTCTGAACTTAAGACAAAACCATAAAACAAGATTGATATTCCTTTTACAATTCACAGTGTTGAATGCAAAACAAAAAAACTCTACTTTCTGGCCCTGAATTCCTTATGATAGAAATGAAAGAGCAAAACAAACCTCAGGCCAAAAAGTACACATGTCAAAATCCCATTGGACCACTAATAGTAAAGATTCCCCTATTTAGTTGCAGTGCATTCCCAAGAGGTGGGAAACATGCGGGGAAATGAAAGTGGTCTTCATTCATTGTTGGAGATCCGTTCCAATCTTCAAAAAGGTGTCTTCAAATAGTTACCTAAAAATTTGTGCCCATGCACACAAAGTGAAATAAGGAAAGCATGACAAAAAATGAAAAGAAAAGACAAAAGATATGTCCACGTCTACATCCTTGTCATCAATTCAACTTGAAGAAGATGCACTATATTTTCCATACTTTATCAAAAGCCTAATCTGTACTAAATCCAGGCTATGCAGTGCAACTCTCACCTATATATTATTCTTCATAGTTGTAGACTTCAAAATTTCAAATTACCACCCTGCCATTTCATATCAGTCCACCACTCTTTCCAAGTATCTACCTTTCCATGCTAAGAATTCCTCTTCAGTGGCCCAATTGAAATTCATGACTTCATCAGCCCTTTCTCTATAAGGTGCATACTTGGTGACAATCTGGTTAGGCTCTTAATCAAATTCCAATAGGATAGTCTCAACATGAGCTAACATATCCATGTTTATCTTCAATGTGTCCATATCAAATTTCTAATAAATTGACATTGCTTGATCTGAAATAACTTTATTGGTTTCATTTTTCTACTCCTATGGAGTTTTGATGCTATTATCATTGCTTCTAGAATGGATGCAAGAAGGCCATGATGTGATTCATGGAAAGACTTTACCAACTCTTTTATTTTGTTCTCTAATGGTTCAATATTTCCCCTATATCCTTCAATTTTACCAACAAGAACCATAGTAGGTTTAAAATTTTTAGGTAGATTGGAATCCTATTTAACTCCAATCGACATCAATACCAATTCATTCTTCCTAGGGATCAAAATTTCCATGAGTGGAATAGCCCTTTCTTTATCAATGTCAAAATTTCAGATAGCAGCCACCATGGATGAATAACTATAGTGAATACTATTCAACCTGCTATTCACTCTTCTATTCAAATGTTCCAATATTGTAGTGACAATCTTCATGTTTCTCCTAAAAATCTCATCATCATGATTATCACATTTCTCTTTATATTCATTTAGTTTCCTAAGCAACTCTTCCTTGTTGATATCTTTTTCAGCTTGTGGCCCCTTTGATGTACTAGGTTCCACTATTGAAATGGGAACACTCCCCATGTTGTATGGCATAATTTTTCATGAAGAACGTACTTCAACAGTAAACTCTGGGGGTACAGCTTCTTGTGAATTGGTGAGGGAGTCAATATCATTTTGCTTAGGCTTTTTAGGTTGCAATCTCTGCAACTTATCTTCCAATAATGCTACCCTTGTCTGCATCTACATATTATACTGCTCAAGCCTTCCATATGTGACTAGAAAATCATTGTAATCTATCCTGAACTTATCCTTTTCTATAGTCATAGATTCTATAGTGGCCCTTGTAAATTGTGCAACATGAACTGACATATTTTCTGCCTATAGAGCCAACGTTTATGACACTCTTTTTATTATCAAGCCTCCACTATAGTTAGGTGCAGTCTCAACAATATCAAGCTTTCTTGTGCTTGGAGCTAGAGACCATATAGCCAAGTCTCCCAATTCCTCACTGAAAGTAGGCACCTGTAGTGCAAGTGCAACTTCTTCTTCTGTATCATAGAGAGGCCTGTCACACTTATTTATTGTGTCGAAAGCTATAGTAGAAGCTAAATCCCAATCTAGAAGCAAAAAAATACCACTATTCCCCACCAATTCTTGACCCTCTTTTGTAGTCATATTTTGGAATCTAGCTCTCATTTCATTTAAAACCTTTTTCTGGATGATGACATTCGATAATTTTGGATGAAGGATTCTTTCTATAGCCAAGATTTTGACATATTCATCTCTTTTAGCTCTATATGAAAATTCCTTAAAATCCCGACACTTTATAAATGAGTCATCATCTAAGAACTTTGCACAAGCTTCAACTTACATAGATTCTCTGTCATTGAGTCTTATAAGATTAACTTTACTCAATCTCATACCCAATTGATGTGTTTCTCTTACTTATGGTACAACAGGCACTCCTTGAATTTCTTGCTCTAAAACCCAAATATTATCATGAAAGCCTTCATCAACATAGTCCACCAAACCAGTCACTTCAACCCTTTTTATTTTCAATGGTGGCTCCCTTGATGGTAATTCACTAGGTGGTGGAGAATCAGTGTCAACAATTCCAGGCTCTATTGTCCTTGGAGGAGATTGTGGTAGTTCTTGTGGCATAGGAGAAGTAGGTTTACATTCTTCTTGTTGAGAAAGATTAGAAGTTGCATCAATTTTGTTTGCCTTACCCTTTCTCCTTACAAATTTTTTTATTCTTGGTTCATTAGGGGCTTGAGATGTAGAATTTTCTCCCATATTAGGAATTTCCCCTCTACTCTGTTCTTCTACAATTGGAGCTTTCCCCTTATCTTTACTTATTACCCCTTTAGTTTCAAGATGACCCACTATTGAATCAAAATTCCTTGATACATGCTCCACCTTTTGTATCACATTTTCAGTCTTTGGGAGAACCTTGAAGTCAGGTTCTTCTTGCTTTATCTTTCTTTGCATCTCATTGAAAGCAATCCACCTTGCTCTCCTTTTTTCTTGTTTCAAAAGGTCAAACACATTTCTTATCACATATTCTTAATATTGGAATGTGTATAAATTCGGAACTCTTGTTTCTTTCTTTCAACCAAGCCATAAAACCTTCAAGGTCATATTTGACCCTCTCAACTGACATCTGCATGCAATAGGTTTTGAGTATATCAAGAATATTATTCCAACCTCCCTTGGTCATTAAAAAATTAGAAAAATAAGTGTACAAAGGAAAGAATGTTCCTTTTCCTTGATTCAATAAGTGTCCATTTTCAACACTTCCCAATTGCCACATCACCTCTAGGAAACCAATTCTCTCTAGCACAAACTTTGGCAGCAAGTGAGGTGCTATCATGGAACCATATACTCTTAAGATAGTGTAATCATGGTATGGGATAACATCTTCCCAATTATGGTCAAATCCAAGCTTAGGCCTTCTCTCCTTAGGTCTCAAGAAATCATGTAGAGCTATGGGAATTCTAGGTACATTCACAATTAAGACTCTCCTCAGTTCTGAAGCAAACCGGTTCTAAAATTTCACATAATCATATGTCCTAGATCATCCTTATCTAAAACAGTAGTCCAACATTGCACGGGAAATTCCAAGTAACCCTTTCTTCTTTCGAAAGTTATACTAGGCCCAAATAAAATTGCACCTTTGTAAAAAAATATATGCATCAATAATGAATACATCCATATACTGGGGGTGAAAAATATAACCATCCATATACATCCATGCCATTGGCATTCCCATGACAGGATCATAACCAATTATTTGGAAAATAGAATAGAAGGTCTTTTGGAAGTAGGAAATAAAATAGCTAATTGAGAAAGGCTCTTTATCATGTGGCCCTATTATGATCTTTCGACCTACAATTTATGCTAGGAATCTTGGCAAGATGTGGACTATGAATGCAATCTTAGTTTTATCATACTACTACTTAAGAGAGTCTTCATTTATCTTGTGCATTTCATCATTCCATTTAGTAAGCTTGAAAACAAGACCCAATTCTTCCTTGATGATTTTGACCATTTCTTTCCCATCATATATTGTTATAGTTCTTGTGACTGGGTCATAATTGGCAGCCACTACCTTAAGCAAGTCAGCTTTCCATTGTCACAGTTCTAAGGGTTACCTACTGGGATACCCATGTTTCTATTCCTGAACCAGATATAAAATAGTTCCCATCTAGTATAAGGAAATTTGGCATCCTTAATAAAGTAAATCTTGTCAATCAAAGCCTCTACTACTTGTGGACTTCTGAGAAACAATTGGCCCTTAGATTTATCAATGGTTGAGGGTGGTAACTAGTCCATGAGGTCTTTATTTAAAGGCCTTTTCGGAGAAAAATCTTCCCCTTTAGATGAATATGCTTTTACTTTAGGAGCCATAACACAAGAGGTATTACAAGGCAGGGTTTTCAGTTTACTTGAATAAGGCTTACATATTTTGTAAGGGTTTGACATAAATTATACAATGTAGAAATTAACAAATTATTTTTTATTAATGTCAAACCTTAAAAATGCTCAACCAAGAAAACCCTAACAGACTCAATATTTTGAAAAATCACAACTTATCAATATTTTTGATGGGAGGGAAATAATTCACTTACTAGTTTTCTTCACAAGTTGACAACCATGGTTTCAATATTGGAAAATATTGAAAAACCATAACACAAGCTTCTTGAGTGTGTAGAGTATACTCCACAATGTTGAATTATGCCTTTAAGATAGGTATTAATAATTATTCAACTCCTTACTTTGGTAGCTCAATGTCCTTTCAGCTATTAAGGCTCGCTCACACGAACCAGAATGAATCACTTTCCCTCAACTGAGTTTTGAATGCCAGTTGTTGATCCTTTTGGAGTGTTAATTGATTGACGATCCAAATTTAGCTAGCTTATCATGAAAGATCTGATTGTACACAGCCACAATATTTACCAAATGACAGAAATCCACATGGGACCACTTTCTTGTAGTATGCAGGTTGCACCATCTCTTTATCATCATAACTAGGATCCACGTGTCTTCTTTCCCTTGCCCCCACGAGTCATAACCCATGTGCAACTTTCATTAATGGGGAGATGGGGAGAGGTTGAGATTAAATCTCTCAGCTTCTTCAAACACACTTCTTAATTACCTGCATATTTATCCCTATTACACCATCCACAACCCAAATTAAAATATCTTCAAACATGCACAATATATTTGCATTAGTAACACAGTTTATTTTCCATGCCCCATGTAGAAGTATTTAATTAATATTTGCCCTTGTGCCAATGCTTCCATGTTCTCTAGATCACTCCACATGGAAAATGCCTACTTCCCTGTTGAGAGTTTGGTAGTAAAGGTGAGACCCATACAGGATAGCAAGGAGCAGTCAAGATTAATCCACGTCACCCACTATCGATTGTTGATTCATTTGAAAACTCTACAACAAAACACTTGACATCACTAGGCCCACTATTTAGACCAGACACGTGGCATCTACACGCTAGCTAGTATGATTATTTTAATGGGAAAGAAATACAAACAAGTGCACGAGAAATGGCCTAGATGCAACCACATCATTCATCACCCACCGTTGATTTCCTTTGACAACCAACTACATGCCTTATCATAGGCATTAGGCCCACCAACATACAAGACACATGGCCTTGGCCCGTGAGCCCATGGGAATAAAATAAAAATTAATAAATTGAAAGGGACACGCAGGGAATGAAAAAGATTTGTTTGCATCAATCAAACGGTAGTCAGAGGTTCTCATATCTATATATGCCAAAACTATTAATCTTTAAAAAAAGGACCTGACTAGGATGACAATATAACACCCATGGAAAAGATGTCTTAAATTTTAATGGGAAACACTTACCTCGACTTAGGAAAATTTAAAGTAATGACCCAACACATGACAATCGGTAAAAAAAAACTAGAGGTCTGGTTGTTCAACGGTATTTGATGGCACAAGATGTAACTTAAAGGACAAAGAATCGACAACAAGGGGTGAACAAAGAACTAAAACCCTGGTGAGGATATATACTCAAAAGGGTTTTTCAAATAAGACTTTGAGTAACTAAAACCCTAACATAGTGACAAGGAACAAAACCTTAAGCCCTTAGATACAATGTCAACCCAAGTTTAAGCAATATTTGAGATGGGACATGAAAATTTTTAGGAGTTCTACCAGGTCCCACCTAAGTTTTGGGGCCCCAATATGGATTTCACACTAAACTAATCCTTTCTTGAAAAATGTGTCCCAAGATTAGCCTAATGGGACTCATATGCCACTTCTGGCGTATGAGTCTCGCTTAGCTTAGACCTAAATTAAATTAAAATTCTTGGTAGGATTTTATTCTCCTAGATCCAATGTCATCTTTTAGTGTTTTAATTTTGAGAAATTTGGCATAAACAATTATAAATACAAGGTTATTTCACTCATTTTTCACCTTGAAGTTTTATGCAAGCATCCTTATAGCAAATTTCAGTATCCAAGAGCATACAAGTGTTTACAAGAGAATTCAAGAGTCTTCAAGAGCTAATTATCAAGTCTTTTGGATCATTATTCAATTAACAAACATCATGTCAAATTCATCATGCATCTTGTTTGTTTTTGAGCTAACATTTGTGATGTAGGGTTTCATGATTCAAGCAAGTATTGAAGTTAAGATCCATACCATTCAAGCAAGATTCAAGATCCAAATTTATGCTAGCCATTTCATACATGTTTGCAGCATCTTATTCAAGGGTTTAGTGAGTGGCAACATTGCATATTTTTTCATTCATCATTCC
>VDFB02321827.1:0-72544 GCA_007258455.2 Sequoia sempervirens
TATATATATGTCATCTTTGACAAAAGCTAAAATAAATCAATGGTCTTGCACCAAAGAGACAAAGCTGTCAATTCCTTTCTCTCCATAGTTTATTACATCTGTATTGCTGTATTTTATGTCCATAAAGATCGATTCCTTGAATTCATTACCACTGTGATGCGACAAACCCATTTTAATGTAATCCATCCCTAATTGGACCGACTTTATGTTCGATGTTGCATATAAAACCCATGACTGCAATTTATTAATAACTAATTAACACAAATAGTATTGCCTATAGTACTAATAACCATTTCCTTTCTACGGATCATATATATTCAATATATGAATATATTATAAAAAATAAAATTAATAAACACAAATATTATATAAACTGTTGAAAAGGTATGAGTTTGAAAGTGAAAATTTTATGAACTAATTTTTGGAGAAGTAAAGATTCTTTGTTCGTCTCTTATAAGAACAAACTTAAGAAATTGATAATTGTTGATGGAAAATAAAAGGAATCCCCATCTGTATTCTCTTTTTTAAGAGCATATGCATGATTAAAGAGTATTAATTTTTTATTTTAGACACCTAAGAAAAAATGTCTCCTAGTGACATTACAATAACCCTGCCAAAGTATTATAATATTGTCAATTCTCATATGTCCAAAGCAACATAAAATAAAAATATAATAGATAAATTGAAAAAATAATAATTAATAAATTTTATTGTATAAAATTGAAGGTACATGACAAACTTATCTTCAATCTCCAAATTCAATCCGCTATAAAATCAACAACAAATTCATAATTGTATTTTAAAATGTTCATTCGAATTATTGTAAATTATAAAATCATTAAATCACATCTAACAACATTAATTAATCTAAATTAATTTTTATTTTAACGGATTAGCCTACAACAATGTGTAGTTTTATCATTATTGATAAAGACGTAACATCCTTGCTTGTTTCAATATATTATTATTATTCATTCCATTGAAGAAAACAATATGAACATTAAATAATCAACCACATAAATGCCTCAACATACACATGTCGGCATTTTTTTTTTACTAACGTGCTTGACTGTATTGCAATTACAATCTATACTTGTCTCAATGGAAAGAAATAAATACCAGGCCAAAGGAGGATCTAAATAAAAAAATTATATTCCAAGGTCAACCCCTTTTTTAATTGGATGAAGCAAAAAAAATAGACTATTACAAAAACAATGTTGCACTAGCAGCAACATAACAACCTCAGCTACAAAGGAGATGCCTGCAACTACAAGCACAAAGAATGGTTGCACAAAAGATATCTGTAGAAGTGAGATATGTTCAAGAAAATGCAACTACAAAGAACTGATGATCCTAGAAGAGCATCATTTTTTCATCAAGGCAGACCATAGACAAGCAATAGGAAAAATAGTCTGAATTGCCAAACAAAAAGATCATACTCACAGCAACACTGTTGTTATAAACACATAGCATAGTTGCACAAGAAGGAATGACAAACACACAAGCCCCAAAATATATCAAAATACACTAGTATTAGTGAAAAATCGACCGGAACAAAACTCGACCTATGTTGGAAAAAGTCATGTTATACCAATAGTTGAAGCAGCCTAAAGAGTGTGATCTTGTTGGAAAGTAATTTCTCCCATTGGTTGTGGAAATAGAAACTACAGTTTTGCATGAACAACATCTATTGTAATTAGAAATAAACTAAAATTAAGTTAAGCTTTTATGCAATTTGCATGTTCTAGATTTTTCTTGTGAGTTGTAAACTCCTCTATAAAAGTGGCATGATGTAATTGATTGTGTTTATGTAATCAAATCTGATGAAGCAATAAAATCTATTTTGAGTGCAATAGTACATTGCGTAAATTATTGAGTTTTCTATGATTTTTTGTTAATTTCTTTAATGTGTTGTGTCATGTTTATCTCTATTCAATATAACATATGGTATCAGAGCTATTTTTTAAAGATAACAGATCTGAGGTAAAGAGCTATTGAAGGTGAGACCTTATCCTTGAGTTGAGAGAGAATACATAGCCTGATAGCATCAATGTTAGTGACTTGATCAATTAAAGAGGAAACTATGAATGTCCTTTGGGTTAGTAGATTGGAACAAATGATTTGAATTTCAATCTCATGGGGAGAAAAGGTGTGACAGGGAAGCCAAACATCTAAACTTCCAAATGCATTTGATGATCCTAGAAGAGCAGCTTTGCAAGACCAAGGATAATGGAAAAGGGTAGGCATGGACTCAAAAAGGGCATTCAGAAAATTCACCGTAGCAATTTACCACCAAAAAATTCACTGCCAACCATTCACCGAGGGAAAATTCACCACCAGCAATTCACCCTATGGAAAATTAATCACAAACTTTTAATGCGATGAATTTTCTGTTGCAATGAATTATTGGTGGTGAATTTTCCTTGAGATGAATTTGTCATGGCGGTGAATTTTCCCATGGTGAATTGTTGGTGGTGTATTTTTCGGTGGTGAATTACTGGCAGTGAATTTTCCTAGAGCCCTCAAAAAGAGTTGTTAATAACCATTTAAAATGAGGGAAGAACTAGATACAGTGTTTGAAGGATTCATTCTTACCACATAAGCAACAAGAACAAAGTAGAAAATGGAGTTTAAGGTGGGATCCAATTGAGAGTTTCACATGTAGAAGCTTCCAAAAAATGATTTGAGATTGAGATCCATATTTAGACTTCAAGATTTGTAGGCTAAGCTTGTTCTACTTGGTTCATCTGTTATTAGATCCCTAGAGAGAGTTGAGTCAGTGAGAAATGGGAAAGCTAGGCACAAGTTGTTTATAGAGAAATTTGAGGGGAAAATTTATAAGGTTGTAGCCATTAGGCCACCTCCAATCCTTGAGGAAGTAAGAATGAAAATTAGAAGAAATAAAGATAGTTAGGTTGGGGGGCACAATTTTTTGAACCTCCATCATAGTTCAACCTTGTCTCTATAGTTTAAGTTGAAAATAGTTTGAGCTGGTGCCATGATTTCCACATGAAGCGTGAAGGATCCTTTAAATCTCTAAATGTTTGGATGCCTTTCTTGAAGAGGCACTTAGCTTTGAATCTAGGAATCATAGCTGATGGGTTGTTGTTTCCTTGGATTAAATGATTATGCCAAATTGAAGAGGTTGCAAAATTGAGCATGTGGCTAAACAAATGATCAAACCAAGATAGCTTGTGGGAAACTAGTTGCCAAGATTTCCATATGTAGTTGAGAGAGGCCGATCTATTTATCTTAAAGTGTGAGGCTAATATAATCTTATCACTCCATTGAATATTGCTCCATGATTTACCAATATTAGTCATTTGAATACGATACTGAACCAAGAGTTTCCAAGGTGAATTTCCTTCCAAATCTTTTTCAATCTATTTAATTGAAAGATAAACTCCTTGCATGTAGGGATCAATGATGCCCAATCCACCCTTCTCCTTTCCGAGAATATAGTGAGACTAGGGAGCAACTAGAATTCCTTTTTATTTATCCATTTGGACCAAATAAAATTTCATATAAGCTACATTACTTGACTGTAGAAAGTTTTAGAGAGTGGCCAACAAGAAGAGATGTAGACTTGGGAAACCAACAAGATTTTATTAGCCACTTGTATACACCTAACCATTGACAAAAAATGATTTGTCCAAGTTAAAAATTTGGATTTGAACTTGTTTAAAATCCACCTCCACATATCTTTCAAAAAAGATCCAGTTCCAAAAGGAATGTCAAGGTATCTAGTTATGGTTCCATGTTTTATCTCTTTCCACTCTTTTAGAATCCAAAGAAGATGAGCAGTGGGACATGTCATCCATAATTTAGTTTTGTGTATAGCTAATTGAGAGCTTGAAACATCACAAAATAATTGAAGGATATCAAGTAAATTGTTGACATCATTAGAAAATTTTGAATGATAATCACACTATCATTCGAAAAGTAGGAGTTACGAGCAATAGTCTTACCAAGTAGAGGAATGCCATGAATGAGATGATTTAATTGGGAATTGTCTAAGAGATACCCAAGAGCATCAAATATGAGAACATAAAGGAACAAGGCAAGAGGGCAGCCTTGGCAAATGGATTTTTGGAGAGATAATTTTTGGCAATGTGTGTTGTCATTCATTTCAACTCAATATATGTGTTGTCATTGATGTGAAATGAATGTGTTGAAGTTTGTATATACTCCAAAGATAGTTGATTTGCAAAGATATTTGTCGACGCAAATCAGTAATTAGTATATGGAAGAATGGTGTTTAGTATGATGTCTTAGTGTGATGTAAAGATGGGTACACTTGTTCCAATATGTCTCCAACATTCCTACATTGATATCTTACCAATATGGTGTACCGCACTAAGAGATAAGGTGCAAAAGTTTTGCTAAGCCAATCACAAAGTATACTCTAAGACAAAGTCATGGTGTTTTGGTTTGCATCCTTCTGTAGAGAAATATTTAGTCTTGTGGTTCAAAAGGTAATTTGGTCAAGATGTGAAGGTTTTATATCCAAAAATTTAAGTCATTACACCTTCTATAGTGAATAAAATAGGTGATAGCCAGTATTGGCGTGGTGTGATGGTTTATAGGTGGCATTGTTGTTCCTGCCACCACGGTTCAAACCCTGTTGGGGTGTTATTGTTGAATGGTTGTATCCGGTTCATAGCTCCAATCAAAAGCATTTATCCCTTGAATAAAAATAAAATAAAATAGGTGATAGAGTTTTGGCATGTGCTCTGGTCAAGTAAAGTGTTGATGTAGGATTATTGGAAGCTTTGCATTCCTCTAAAGTGATAGATGTGGTTGTGTAAACTTGGGAATATGCTCAAAAATGTGTGTGGGATCATCTTTGCAAGTCTTAGATGTTTTGGTGTACAACAAAGTCTTGAAGTGTTACAACTGATAGGATGTTGTTAGACCTCCTAGATTCTCTTTACTTGAAAAATGCATCAAATGTATCGACCAAGTAGTGTTCAAAGGCTATATGCAATAGGAAAAATCTTGACCATCTCTCTCAAATTTTCTAAATGTTTGGAAAAGTTGAAAAATAGAATCTAAACTAAAGAGGCTACTAACCTAGAAAGCATAAAGTTGTCTAAACTAGAAACTGGGAAATTATTCATCTAGAAAGCATAGAATGACTAAACTAGAAAGCATGTAAATCACTTGAAAAGAAGTACTTGCAATAAGACTATAAGTTGAATTGAAAACAACCTTTAACTAACATCTAGTTGTTAACAAAAAATAAACTTAACTACCTACAACTATCAACTAGAGTGGGTGCTCTAAAACTTCAGATAAAAAAAACTAAATATTACAAAACCCACATGTAGGACTAACTTAATAGAGCTTGACACATACAAATCACATTCATTCACATTTATCATTTACAAAATAATAAAAAACATAATTTAAAATGAAATACTTATCTATCTATTCTACAGTCCCTCAAGTGGCGAGCTCTCGGGTGCTACTATGCTTAACTCAGATCAAATAAACTCTATAGTGGAAGAGAACCTTGTTATGGAGTTAGGTGGTCACACAAGAGTACATATAGGCAGTGCTCTTGTAACAGGTTTTAGTCCACGGGGTGGATAGGCACAAATAGGGGGGTTCCTCTAGGAACCAATAGACACCCTCTAAGGGTGGGCAGCAACAGCAACAATGTACACCTCAAAAGAATAATAATCCACAACCACAACAAGGTAATAGCCCACAAATAGGAAAGAGTCACAACTGGTGGTGCAACAAGCGCAATAGACAAGATCAACCTACTTAGAGTGCTCAGTCTACTATCAGTAGAGGTAGTTTCCAACAATCCAATTCACCTTCGGGTGGCAGAGGATTCGGTAGAGGCACAGGTTGTTACTTGTGTGGTCAGCAGGGACACATTGCTAGGCAGTGTCCGATGAGAGGTTCTTTTGGTTTTGGGCCTCGACCTACAGTTTCAGAGCCTACAGTGGGTGATGCAGGATGATCACATACGATTTATACTACGGTTAATGACCGCCAAGCCGATCACCAGAACACAGTGGGAGAGACTTCAGGTAAGTTACATGGTGTTAGTGTTTCCATTCTTTTTGATTCCGGAGCTACCAACTCCTTTATTTCACCGACCATCGTTGAGCGATGTGGTCTTCTGGCGGTAAATCAAGGCGGTAAGTGGCAGGTAGAATTCGCCTCTGGGGTGAAAGTATCGGTAGAGAACTTAGTACATAATTGTGAACTTAAAATTGGTACGTTAACTACCTTAGCAGATTTATATGTTACACCTTTAGGATCGTATGACATAGTTTTAGGTATGGATTGGTTAGCATCTCATCATGCTATGATTGATTGTCGACTTAAGATAGTTAGTTGCATTAATGATTTAGGTGTGAAAGTGGAAATCATAGGTATACAAAGACCTATCTCTTTGCGGATGATATCTGCTATGCAATTAAAGAGATGTCTTCATCAGGGTTGTCAACTGTTTGCAACAACAGTTACTGATTTGGAAGGTGAGAGTCAAGAGATATCTCTTGATGATCATCCTATTCTTAGGGAATTCGCTGACGTGTTTCCTGATGATATACCTGGAATGCCACCAAAGAGGGATATTGATTTCAGAGTTGACCTAGTTCCTGGAGCTGAGCCTATATCTAGAGCTCCATATAGAATGACGACTCAGGAGTTAGAGGAACTTTTAGAAAAGGGTTTTATCCGTCCTAGTGTTTCCCCTTGGAGATCACCTATCATCTTCGTAAAAAAGAAGGATGGGTCACTTAGATTGTGCATTGACTATCGTCAATTGAACAAGGTTACGATTAAGAATCATTATCCTTTGCCTAGAATCGATGATCTTTTCGATCAAATCAAGGGAGCTAATGTGTTCTCTAAAATCAATTTGAAATTTGGCTATCATCAATTGCGAATTGTTGAAGTTGACATTCATAAAACTGCTTTTCGAACTTGTTATGGGCACTACGAATTCACAGTAGTACCATTTGGGTTAACAAATGCACCATCAGTATTTATGAGTCTAATGAATGGTGTATTTCGTACATACCTTGATCGCTTTGTCCTTGTATTTCTCGATGATATTTTGATTTATTCGAGAAACATGAAGGAACATGAAGAACACTTGAGACAGGTATTGCAATGTTTAAGGGAAAATCAATTGTATGCGAACCTGAAGAAGTGTGATTTCTTTCAAACTGAGATAAAATACCTTGGACATGTGATTTCTAGAAAAGGTATTGAAGTGGATCCTTCAAAGATTCAAGCTATTGTAGATTAGCCCATGCCTACTAATGTAGGTGAAGTGCGTAGTTTTATGGGTCTAGTTGGTTATTATAGGCAGTTTTTTGAGGGATTTTCTAGAATTGGTCATCCTATTACTTCTCTTCAGAGAAAAGGGAAGAAGTTTGTTTGGACAGAGCAGTGTCAGTTGGCTTTTCAGACACTTAAAGAAAAGTTGACTAATGCGCCTATATTAATTGTTCTTGATCCTACTAAGGATTTTGTAGTTTGCACGGATGCATCCTTAGAGGGTTTGGGAGCAGTTCTGATGCAAGATGGGCATGTGATTGCTTATGAGTCTCGCAAACTCAAGGATCATGAATTAAACTATCCCACTCATGATTTAGAACTTGCTACAGTGGTGCATGCATTAGTTTGATGGAGGCATTTCTTATTAGGTCATCGTTTCGAACTTCATACTGATCACCGTAGTCTACAATACATTTTTACGCAACCTAACTTGAATGCTAGACAAAGAAGGTGGATGGAGTTCTTGTGTGAATACGATTTTGAAGTGAAATATGTTCAAGGAAAAGAGAATGTAGTGGCTGACGCTCTTAGTCGCTGTCGACATGAGATCTCTGCTACTACTCTTGAAGTAGATTTGAGAGGTCAAATATTAGCAACACTTCCTATTGATAGATTGTATCAAGAAGTAAGGTCGGAGATTGAATCTAGTAGACCTTTAGAAGGTCGATTTGTAGGGTATGTCCTTGAACCAGATGGTATATTATGACATTTAGGTCGTCTATATGTACCACATTTTGAGGGTCTTCGTACATTGATTATGACTGAAGCTCATCGAGCTCCGTACTCAGCTCATCCAGGTGTTAAGAAAATGCATGCCGATCTTCAGCAATTATATTTCTGGCCTGGTATGAAATGTGATATTGCTGACTATGTATCGAGATGTCTTGAATGCCAGCGAGTCAAAGCTGAGCATCAACATCCCGCTGGGTTATTGCAGCCACATCTCATTCCTGAATGGAAATGGGATATTATATCTATTAACTTTATTGTAGGGTTACCTACGTCATCACGTCGACATGATGCCATTATGGTAACTGTTGACCAATTGACTAAGGTAGCCCATTTTTCACCAGTACGATCATCATATAATGCTTCATCCATAGCTAGGATATTCATGGAGGACATAGTTAGATTGCATGGGATTCCTCGTAGGATTATATCTGATAGAGATCCAATATTCACTTCAGCCCTATGGACTTCATTACAACATGCTCTAGGTACACAGTTGAACTTTAGTTCAGCGTATCATCCTCAAACCGATGGAAAAATGGAGAGAGTTAATCAAATATTAGAGGATATGCTTAGAATGTACGTAATGGACCAACAATCACATTGGGAGGATTTTCTGTACTTAGTAGAATTTGCTTACAATAACGGATATCAGAGTTCCATAGGTATGCCACCATTTCAGGCATTATATGGTCGTCCTTGTCGAACTCCTTTGAATTGGGATCGACTTGAGGATAGAGTGTTACTTGGTCCTGAGATGCTTCAAGACATGGAGCAACAGGTTGACCGTATTAGAGAACATTTGATAGCAGCATAGGATAGGCAAAAGAAGTATGCCGATGTGCATAGAATAGACCAACAATTTTCTATTGGTGATAGAGTGTTTCTTCGAGTGCGACCGCAAAAGAGTCCAATCCGTTATGGAAAAGGCTCTAAGCTTGTGCCTCATTTCGTTGGGCCATTTGAGATCTTAGAGAGAATTGGTCCTGTGGCATATCGACTCACCTTACCACCCAGTTTGTCACGTATTCATGATGTTTTTCATGTATCAGTTCTTAGACCATATCATCTCGACATTTCTCATGTACTTGATTGGAATGCGTTACAGGTAGAGGACAGGTAGCTGGCTTTGGAGCTCGTGGCCATTCTATAGTGCTGAACGCTTGGTCTTAGGGGTCGAGATGTTGATCAGGTGAGGGTCCAATGGGATCCTAGCCATGAGGCTTCTGCTACTTGGGAGGATGCAACACGCATGAGGGAACTTTATCCCTATCTGTTCACAGGCTTTCAGGAGCAAGCCTGATCCTAGGGGGGAGGATGTAGTACCCCTCCATTTATGCTTATGTTTTTGTTTGCATGTTTTCACACTGTTAGACTTTGGTACTTTGGTTTTGATATTTTGATCGCTGATTTTGAGTGACAGTGGATTCACATTGTGTTTTGATGATACATTGTATGGTGATAATTGATTTCTGATATGCTTTGTTATAGCGTAGATGTTTCCTTCAGATGTTATTGCTATATATATGTTTATGATGGACTAACTGTTATTTATTTTTTTAGTTTGATGTGATGTGTATTGGTGTGGAGAACGGAGTTGCATCACTCGCTTGCAAGTGCCCTGTGATGTCTGTGATTTTCTCCACACGGTGTGCCTGTATAATGGATTAAATATATATATGCATGTTATTTGTTTGGTTGCAGGATTGCAGGTACACGACACCGACTCCACCTAGTTACTCAGGTCTGAGCGTGTCAAGACTCAACGAAAATGTTGATTGGGAGGTAGTAACATGGTTCATCCTAGTCTAGTCTTTAACTCAGTCACAGTACATTGTCAGTTTTAGTTCGGATTCATAGATGGTCTTGTTTGTTTCTGATTGGATCAATTGCTTGAAAGGAAAATTTTGTCAATTTTAATGATAGTTTATTATTCTTTAATTTACTGTTATTTAAATTAATTTTTAAATGTTAAAGAAATAAGTTTTACATTTTATTTAATTAATTAATTAGTTTGTTTGGTTAAATAATTTGATCATTGAGATTAAGTTCATTTAATTAAATTAATTAATTAATTAAAGTTGTTTTAATTGTGTGAATAAATCTTAATTTTAAAATTAATTATTATTTGGGAAATGACATTTTTAATTGTTAAATAAATTTGCATTTTGAAAATTGTAAATTTTAAATAAATTAAAGGCATGCAAATCTTGAAATAGAGGAAATGAAAGATTGTTGGGAAGTTGTTGGAAGATATTTGTTTCTTCTCGACATGTGTGCCAATGGGAATTTATTGCTTTTGGTTGAGGAAATTCTCGAATGATATCTGGGATTTGGGAAATACAGAGGGTTACTTTTTTTTCTTCACGGGAAATAAAAAATATAGTCTGCTGTTAAAAATTGCTTTTGAGAAGAATTTGTGTTTCCTTGTAAATCGTTGCATATTATTGGAAGACTTCTTTGGTTGGTTTTAGTTTCCTTTGTGAATTTGGGTTTTCTGGAAAAGCTTTGGAGAATTGCACTCAACTGGCAACAGAGGCTCTCTTCTACAGACAGATTTTTGAAGCTAAGGAAAATAGGTATTTCCCTTGTGATTTATTATTTATTTGTCGTTGAAAAGAATGCCTGTAAAAAGAAGTTTCATTCTATTAAAATCCCCGTACTTCTCAGAAAAAAATTGATTACTGTATATTTTCTGTAAGGATCTGTAGATTTCTTAAAGCTTTTGTAGCTTCCTCTCTCTGTAGAAAATATTTAAATTAGTGAAGGGAAATTATTTAAATGGGAAAATGAATTTGAAACCTCTGGGGTAAATTAGTATTTGTTTGGAATTATAGTGCGTAATTTCTATTGAAAACCTTGATGAAAATTTTACAATTTCCCCAATTTCCCCATTGAAACCTTGTAGAAATTTCTTTATTTCTCTATTAAAGAACTCTGTGAATTTGTATATATATATATATATATATACATATATTATATATATCAGTATCATATATAAATTGGATTGTGAGAACTTTATTTTTAAAAAAATTATGGTAAGATCGCCGTACAAGCGAGATCAGAAAATTTAAAAAACAAAATTAATAAAATTCGCCATTGATTTATTTTGAATGAAATTTATTTTAAAGAAAAATAAAACGAAATTATTAAATCGCCATACGGGAGAATTTAAAAAGAAATTTTAAAAAAAAAAATTCAATGTTTATTGGGGAGGGCCAAAACCCTCCCCTCACCCCATATGGGTGGGCGTAGCCCTGGTAAGGGCTATGTCCTCCCCATAGGGAGGCCACAGTTTAGAGCTGCGCGCATTTCTATATATTTATTTATTTTAATGAAAACTAATGTGACGTGTTTTAAAATCCGTATGGTTTAAATTTAATTTCGATTTAGTAAAAAAATATATATATATATATAATATATTATATTATATGTGTTATATATATTATATAGTATTAATAATATATAGTATATATATATATTATTTATATTGGTTGATTTTGGTAATTTTGTATTTGTTAAAGTTAATTTATAATTAACTAGGTGATGAGGAAATAAAACGTTTAAGTGAATAAGAAGAAGATATTATATCGTTTTGTTGTAATAGGGAGTTGAATTTTAATATCAAGCATGATTGTGGAAATTGGAAATTAAATAATTAGTTCTACTTTATTATTGCAAATTGAATCTTATTTATTTCGAGTAGTTGCATAAGATGAGTGATTGTAATAAATGGATTTAGGAAATCCAAATGATAGTTTGTTTGTTTGTCTATAATGATTTTTGAGTTATGTTACCCCTATTACGTCAATTGTAAAAGATTGGGATAACTGTGATAGTAAGTCTTTCAGACAATTTTTTTTTAAGAAGTTATTATCTTAATGATTTCATATTTTGAGTTTACTAGGGTAGTGCACATGACTATGTGTGGTGATTTGACACCTGTATTTATGAACAAAGATTTGATGTCCGTTATGATACGTTTGGTCTTATATGTTGATTTTGGATATATGTACACTTTGCCTACCTTAGTTAAGGAAACTTAGATTCCTTTGTTATGTTTAGGGGAGTGGCTCTATGTAAGGGCCGGCACACAAAGTGGTGCCAGGGTAACTTACAAAGAGTTAGTAAGTCAGTGATAACTAAACAACACAATAGTTAGAATTAAAATCTTTAATAAGATTGTTATGCCTCACTTATAGACTCTAGAGCTAGTTCAGTCTTGAGTATAAGATGAGAAGGCCTGGAATGGCAAATTGATATCTTGTTACCTTAAAAGATATTCAATTCCACAATAGTTTGCAAATGGGGCCGGGTTTCGTAAGAGGTTACCAGGGTAACCCAAGTTGGGGGCCGAAACCTAGGAAGAAACACTAGGGTAAACTTTGCAACATTGTGATGACACTCCACGTAAAATAACAGTTAACCTTGTGTACTTAGCACAATTGATTGTCTTAAATCTGGAAGCAATGTAACCATTAGTTAGTTATGTACTTGTGTCTAGGGTGAGTAGGTTATGCTAGGTAACCATATTACTATCTCCTAGCACGAGGGGTGGACCTACGGGTACCACATGGTTGGGTGGAACGTGCACCTTACTCCGTTGGGTCCCTAGTTTATGATCATAGCAACGAGAGTTTCATGGATGGAGAGCTCGTACTTGGATATAGATGTACTTTCTTTATTGCATTATTGTAATCTTGTATTTGAAACATCCCTCAATTGTTTATGAGGTGAACATTTGTAAATGTAAAATTGTAACTATTATTGATCTACCTCATCAGATGAATGAGTATTGTAATATTATTTCAAATGCAATGTAAGAATCATATTTGTACTTTAAACTTTCTTGAATGGAATTCAATGATATGCAATGCTTACTTTTTAAGTTTATGTTATTTAAATATGTGCAATGCTAAATACTAAAGTCGTCTATGGAAACTCAAGTAGTGTAACGTCGCATAACTTAGTGAATGTATGCAACTAATCAAGTTAATATTATTACTTAAAAAAAAAAAAATCACTTTTATACACAATTGCAACATTCCTTAGGTTATATGACGAGGCATTACACAATCTTTGCTATGAGTTTGACTGTGTGAGTTAACATGTAATGCCATAGATTTTGAGTAGAAAATACTACCACCAAGAAAGCTTTCTCAATGAAGATGTAGTTTATTTCATAGCCATTTAATTTCCTACTAATATAATAGATAGCCCTTTCTTTTCCCTCAAAATCTTCTTGTGCTAATAGGGCGCTCAATGATATCTCAGTTGTTGCTATATAAAGTAATAATGATTTTCCTTGTGTAGGTAGCACCAATATGGCTGGAGACATCAAATACTGATTCAGTTGATCAAGAGATGCTTCACATTTTTCATCCCATTTGAAAGATACATTCTTATGTAGCAAGTGATTAAATGGATGACTCTTTTCTACCAATTGAGAGATGAATCTTCAGATAGATTGAAGCCTTCCTTGTAGAGACCGTAGCTAATTGATATTCGTAGGTGGCGACATATTCATGATGGCCTTGACCTTGGCAGGATCCACTTTGATGCCATTTTTGAGACTATGTACCCAAGTAGTTTCGTTGATGTTACGCCAAACACACATTTCTTTGGGTTTAATCTTACATTGAACTTCTCTAATCTAGTGAAGATTTTGTCCAAGATCTCAAGATTTCCTTCTCTGGTGAAATATTTTCCTAAAAATTCATCCACATAATCCTCCATATAGGTATGCATCATGTCATGAAATATGGTGGTCATTTCTCATTGCTATGTGGCTCCTGCATTCTTCAACCCAAAATTCATGACGTTCTAACAAAATATCCAGTTGTCAAATCTACAATGATGTCAATGTTAGGAAAAGGAAAATAATCCTTTGGACATGCCTTATTAAGATCTTTGAAGTCAGTACATATCTTGATACTACCATCTGGTTTAGATACAGGTACAATATTGGAAATCCACTCAGCATAATCAATAGATCAAATGAATCTTGCATCTAACAATTTCTTCAATTTTGCTTTTACCAACAAGGTAATATGTGGATGCATTTTCCTTAGTTTTTGATTCACAGGTTTCACTCTAGGTGGTAGAGATAAGTGATGCATTAGGAGATCTAGGTCTAGTCCTGACATATCAGAGTCAGACCAAGCAAAGTTAATCTATCTTTCCTTAAAGAACTTAGTGAACTCAAGCTTTTCCTATTCAGTCATGGATGTTGCTAGATGCAAGTTCTTCACTTTTTCTGTTGTGACAATGTTGATAGACTATTTTGGCTCAACCAATACCATTGATATTTCATGATAGTGTTTAGGAAGAGTGTCAAATCCCCCAACCTTTGGTGCCTCCAACAATGAAACAAACAGATCAATTTTTGGAAAATATTTTATTAGCTTTGACTTTGTGGCTTATTTATCTTATCATTTCATTTGACTTTATGATTGGAATCCTGCTACTAGCTTTCTCAAGGATGTCCCATGAAAGATTTAGAGAAGCAACGATGTATCAGTATTTCATTTTCTTTGACTGTTGTTTGTTGACTGTCTTTTAACTTTGATTTTTAAGTCATGTTACTAGTTTCCTCAAGGATGTCCCATGAAGGATTTAGAGGAGTGATGACATCTTATGACCCATCTTTTATTTGTTTGTTGTCTGTAGTTTGTCTTGACAAAAAGATTGGGGCAATTGTGTCCTTAGTATGAGTTAATACAATCCTTGTCTGCGACTATCTGTTGTTAGCAAGTGGATGACCTTGCACACCTTGATCTATGTCATATCATGGTGTTTGTCTCCATTTGTATTAGTTACCACCCAATGATGATAAAGTGTAAATCCTTTTGTGATTCGGCAAAATATCAAAGATTGTTAATACTAAAAACCATGACTTTTATTATTCATCTTCTTTTCGCACTAACATTTCTTCTTTCTTGCATTATGATGAGTCCTGTGACACACAAAAATATAAAGCATCCTGTACATGCATTCATGTTAGAAACATCATGTAAAAATCATGCATTATAAATCATCAATATGTCCTACATTCAAAAAACACAAAAATATAGGAAATCATGACATAATAGGCATTCATCATCATAGATCACATTTTATCCATCATCATCAAATGTATAGCATCACATGTAGATAGCATTGTATATATAAATATCACATCGCATCTCATAATCATATATTGCATACATAACATCCATTGATACCATAAGAAATCAATGTATACATCATCATACAGAATAAAAATCACATTATAAGCTGCATAAACACATCATAAGGTAGATATGATCATCCATAACATAGGCATATCATATAGACATAACATGCATAAATAAAAGACTGCATAATCATACATAGAACTGCATATCATGAGAATCACTGCCAAAATCATATATATATATATATCACTCAAAAAGTTTCACATCACAATGTCATAATGTATCAATAAATATGAAGCCTACAGGCTCTATGATCAAAATACAATGTCTCAAATAAATATCAATACATGTCCCTATCCTAAACTCCCACTACTCCCATGTGGAGAATGTGAAGACTGATTGCGAGATCCTGATGATCTCGCAGAAGGAGGCCTATCATATGGTCCTGATCTATGAGGTCCCTCGACCCTCTTTGTACTCACTATCCTACTCTATGCCCTGCTCCATGATCTGCTGCTCTGTTCCTGTGAATAGCTAGGAGCCTGTCTCTTAGGAGGTACCTCCTACTCATATAGATCCTTGTAATATCTCTCCCTGTCACCAGATCTAACCAACTCTTGTGCAAAAGTTGTCGATGACCCACTGCAAAGAGCTGTAATTTGTGTGAACCTTTGCTCAGTCTCCTGTCTCTGAGCTATGGCCTGATCCCTATCCAAATATGCTTTGTCTCTCTCCATCACAACTGAATCTTGCTATGCCATCAATGCCCTCATATGCTCCTCCAGAGACGCTACCTAGGCCCGTAAATCTGCTACCTCCTGATCAACATGACCTGTATCATCCTATTGTGGCTGCTCTCTCCCATCATCCTCCCAATCCTCCAGAATCCTATCTCGGAGCTCCCACTCTTGGTCATCAATATCCTCCTCCTCCTCCTCATCGTTATCCTGGTAGCCGACAAGCAGACCAAGAGCATCTATCTCTGCCTCCTCCCTCACCACCTCCTCCTCTGCATGTTCCTCCAGAATGACCTCCTCTGCTGTATGCTCCTCGCCACCAACCTCAACATCAACCTCCTCACCTCTACCAACCCCAACCATGGGAACATCCTCTCCCTCCCTCTCCTCATCACGGATGGGTGAAAAATGTGGATCTCATCCCCTGTGACCACGTCTCCCCCTACCACCACCCATCCGACCTCCTCCATCTCTACCATCACCCCTACCACCACCCCTTCGACCTCTACCTCTCCCACGTCTGCCTCGCGGTCCTATCCTGTGCCTCTCAACAGGAGCATCCTGGTCTGGATCTGTGAAGGGAACTAGCCTGTGACTTGCCAACTAGGTGTCATATGCATTAGTCATACTCGGATCTGCTACTCTGCCTCTCCAACCCCATTGTACCATCTACAAGGCATCAATGTCTACCTCTGTTGTGGCAACCGAAATATCTTCTCTCCATAAAGTCACCTCTCTCAATGATCTAGAATACTCTGCTCAACCTCGAGGCTCATCCTAAACCTCTCCAAACTGACTCAGGACCCGGTCTAGAAAATGCCTCTCAATTATGTGTACATGTGAGACTGTCCATCCAATCAAATACTGTGTCTTCTAGCAGTATGTCAAATGCCCGTCCTCATCTAGCCACTGTGGGAAATCCATGTAAGGTCTCCATATAAACTGAACCATCATGTCGATGACATGTCTGTAGTAACTAGTATCACCAACATGCGTCTAGGTGTTCGCCTCCATATGTCGGAAGGCATAAGGTGTTCCCTATTGCAGCTCTATTGTAACAGGTGGACGAAAAATAGTTGTTCCCACGCCCATACCATTAGGAGCGTGGTACCACAACTCATGGATTGTGCCTCTCTATATGCAATATCATGTAAATGGAAGTACAACATGGCTAATAAACAAGGGCCCCAGACATATACAACCTGTCTCTCTAACATGCCTACAAGCATCTCCCCTCATCCTACGGGGAATCCATGACCTCAACGGTCAGGAAGAACTGCTCCTCTAATCAATGTACACAATAAACAATCTAACCTACCATATCTCTGCGCTAACACATTCCAATTAACCTCATAGTGATCTATCCCTAACTGTCTAATGTCCTCATGGGGATAGTATCTACACATATCAACAAATCCCCTATGAGTATCATACATCACCCTAGCTCCTCTAATCGGTAATCTCAGTATCCTATATACATCCTCTAATGTCACTGTCGCCTCACTAGTAGGTAGATGAAATGACGATGTCTCTGAGTGCCACCGCTCACACAAAGCAGTCGATAGACCTCAGTTTGCTCGAATAGTGGGCATGAATGTCACATGGTGCAGACCCAAGTGCCACAGAAACTGTTTCTCCCCACTCTGTAGTCGATCATGGAAGCCAAAGGTCAATGGTCTCGACTTTCTGGTATATATCAGATCCAATACAACCTGCAATGGCATTATGCATGCCTCATGTCATAATCAGTAACCTATCCTAGTCCAAAATTTCAAAATTCTCTGCCAGTCAAATGCGTCATTTCATTTTCAAATGCGTTGCAAAAATCAAATGCGTCATTTTAATTTGCAAATGCGTTACAAATATACATATGCATCATCCTAATATGCAAATGAATCTTACAAATGCAAATGCATAACAATGCAATCACACACAATCAACAGGCTATACAACATACAAATGCGTCTCAAAAAGAAAATGTGCTTCAAAATCTTATATGCATTACTAAAAATTACAAATATGTTGCATATCTACATGTGTTGCAAACAAAGACAAATGCATTTAACTTTTCAAATACCTACGCTATGCTATGACGTAAATTTACATATGTGTTGTTCCACATACACATGCATCAAAAACACATGCATATGCGGTGCAAAATAAAATGACGCATGATAAAAATTGAAATAAATGCATTGAAAAGCATGAAAATCAAATTTTCAAGAGATGATTTCTGACTACATACTAGGGGTCCCACGTCTACAAGTCGTCTGAAAGTCCGAATCCAATAACTGCGATACTGCGAGTGTGGAATTGGAGACATGATGGCTAGGAAGTCCAGAGCAAAAATCTCAATTTCTAAAGTTGGAGGGTGAAAATGAATTGGATTTTCACCCAATTTCTATATATACCTAGGGTTTTGGGTGGCATTTCCTCCAACCTTGTCTATTGGTTGTGTATTCTTCCAACTTCTATTGACCTGTACACATATCAAACATGTCAAAACTCATTATGTCAACTCCATAGCTTTTCTGGCTATCAAATTGACTAATCGTGACTATTTCCAAATATTTTGAAATTTTTTAAAAATTTGTCAATTTTCCCAAGGGGGCATACCTTCACCTATTTTACACTGGGGCATGACTGGGGCATACTTTTGATCAATTTTCTTTGACACAATGCCGAAATGACATTGTATCAAAGAGGGGCAAATGTAGACACTAAAATTTGGTCTAAGCATGCAACTTCAATTTCTTCATAATTCGTATTGTCATGGTCATAATTACTTTCTAAAGTCCTTTCTCTTCTATTAATTAAATAACTTTTAATTATTTAATTAATTCACTTTAACATTTATTCTTCTATTAATTAAATAACTTTAATTATTTAATTGATTCACATTATCTTTATTTTATCCAGATTAATTAAATAAATGTTCTTTATTTAATTACGTCACTAATTAACATTATTCTCCTTCTTAAATTAAATTAAATCTTATTTAATTTATCTTTATCGTATTTTCAACTACAATTAAATAAATACTTTAATTATTTAATTATTCATTTAACCTTTTCTTCACTCAATTAAATAAATCTTATTTATTTAATTAATCCTTAAATGTTGAATGTTGAATTAAATAATCATTTAATTCATAAAAGCTTATTTTGGACATATTCTTCTATATTTAAATAATCACTTAAGTTATCTAATTATTCATTCATCACTTCACTTGAGATCTATTTAAATTAGTCAGTTATCTCCTAATTTAATGACTGATTGTCTTTCACGAATAAACTCTCTATCATAACCAGTCAGTTATCTAGTTAAGATGCTTATGCATGTACACATTTATTAATTAAATATCTTTATTTAATTAATTAATTTATGCACTGATTGTCTTTCACGAATAAACTCTCTATCATAACCAGTCAGTTATCTAGTTAAAATGCTTATGCATGTACACATTTATTAATTAAATATCTTTATTTAATTAATTAATTTATGTGTGTGTTCGAACAGATCGTTTCTATTATTCTATCTTTATCTTTGTCATCCAAACATTATTCTTCTAATTTTTTAATACTTTCAACTAGAGATTAAATCATTATATAATCTTGATCTCTATTCTTAGGTTTTATCACCCACGTCAGTACTAACAGTTATCTCAATGCATGTCGAATCTTTTAATTTGAATCATTCGTATATCTTTCAATCTTGGCCTCTCATTCGAATGGTCAATTTTATATAAATTGACCTGACCTTCATCATTGTAACTCCTCCCAAAATTGTATGACTTTTGGAGCACTTGTTAATCTTCGATATTTTGCTATAATCACATACATAAAGGCTATACTTGCACACAGACTAAAAATCTGAGGGAAAAAATACCATCACGCCAAATGGAGAAGGACAATCGAGGTCATTCATGGAAGGATGTAGATACTGGGTGAGATTGCTCTTTGTTTATGTTTATTCTTTCTTTGTGCTTTGTTGTTCAACTTTAGATTACATTAGAGTTTAATTGCTTTGTTAATGCTTTAATCTTTCATTTTTTTCATGATGTTACAATAAGTACATTTCTGTAAGGATAAAATGTGCCTAAATGATCCTTGTATATTGTTGCAAAGTAAGAAGTCCAATTTAAAATAGTCCCTAGAATGTTGTGTACAGATATGAAAGGAATGTGAGTAGAATTTTGTGTATGGTTTTATGGTATCTCGGAAGGGAATGTTTTTTAGGAAAAGAAAAAAAAGAAGAGGGAAATCATTCTATGCATCCAAATGTATTACCATTCAAAACTTCCCGTAGTCTCTCCTTATCGAATGAAAACATTCTTTATGGCTTATCTTTTAAAAGGAGATAAAAAAAAATAGAAACATCATATGGAAATCTTAAATATCTTAAATTAGTTAAGTTTAAAACTAAACTTTAGGGAGAGATTCGTGGGATTAAGAAGGGAAGAAAGTCTCTAAAGTTTATCTTCAAGTAAACTAATTCTTATCCTTAAAAGGAGGATATAGTTAAATAACAAAAATAAAACTTAGATTCCATGATAAATATCAAAGGGCCCCACCAAACTATTAATAAGTTCTTTAAAAAGCTATTCACATTATAATATCCGCTATTAATAAGCTCTTAAGCTTTGAGAAAGAAAAGGAATCGTAAATTTCTTAAAGACCTAGCTTTTTATTTCTTTTAATAAGGATTCTTAAAGACTTAGATTTTCATTATTTTAATATGATATTTATAAAGTAAAGTGGGAAATATATGTATATAAATAGTTTTTTTTTTATCATGATGAGTTTATATAATACATTTTAAGTTGAGATATTTATTTTATTTGTTTATTTTTATATTTTTATAATATCTTAATTATTTAATTATTAACTGTCAATTTCCTTTAAAATAATATATAGGAATAATTCAATGGGATTATCAATAAGATAATTATTTCTCAAATAAAATTTATCTAGATTAAGTAAATTAAATTTGAGGATCACATATGAACCACATTTATATTAACGTGATTATGAACAATTAATTTACTATATCATTAACACTACAATAATATAACGACAATATCATTAGGGTTAGTGACAAAAACCTTATCACCAAAGTTAGTTAATCTTTCGATGGATTAATAATCCTTTCATGATAGGCTGGAGCATGTTGTCAAGGTGAGTTTGCCACTGATAGCCATAGCTTTTATTTGAAACCTAACTTAACCTTAACCTATGTCTTGAGTCATCCCATCCTTGGTTGAAGGGCGTGCGTGATGAATTTCGTGTACTCGATGCCGTGTCCTTTCATTGTCTCGCTCTCGAGTTGCATGTCGATGGGGATGTTGTACAAGCAACATTCCTCGATGTGTGTAGTATATGACCCTTCTAGTGCTTGGTTATCAATTGTTAGTGTTTTTTGTTAGCATTTTTGTAGCTTTGTTAAAAAAATTGATGGTTGTGTTTTTGCCCCTCACTGAAAATTTAGGGCATTACACTATCTCTCATGGTAATGAATGGTAATTTGACATGCTAGATGCAATGAGTGCTAAGTGGACCATTCATTACCATGAGAGATGGGTTCTTGTGAACCACTACTCATGAAACATGGGTTAATTAGTTTGACTTATAAAACTTCATGGTTGAATCCTGATAGCAATATCACAATTTGACATGCTATGGAAAATACCTCCTCCTTATCAATTGATGAAGTAAAGGGGCTCTATAATGAATGGTTCATAAGGTACAACACTTGCTGAAGGTTTTGCAAATGGGGTTGCAAGCTAAGTGGGCTTAACCTTGGGGAAAAATCTATGGTTAAGTGTGCTTGAGCTAGATTAGTACTGTGATGGGTGGCCTCCCAGGAAGGCCCAATGCTTCACCTCTATGAGCATCACCTAGATGAAATGAGTGCTAAGTGGACCATTCATTACCATGAGAGATGGGTTCTTGTGAACCACTACTCATGAAACATGGTTCAATGATTTTGACTCATAAAACTACACGATTGAATCTTGATAGCAATATCACAATTTGACATGATGTGGAAAATACCTCCTACTTATCAACTGATGAGCTAAAGGGGCTCTATAATGAATAGTTCATAAGGCACAACACTTGCTGAAGGTTTTGGAAATGGGGTTGCAAGCTAAGTGGGCTTAACATTGGCAAAAACTCTACGATTAAGCACACTTGAGCTAGAGTAGTACTGGGATGGGTGACCTCCTAGGAAGGCCCAATGCTTCACCTCTATGAGCATCACCTAGATGTAATGAGTGCTAAGTAAACCATTCATTACCACAAGAGATGGGTTCTTGTGAACCACTACTCATGAAACATGGGTCAATGACTTTCACTCATAAAACTACATGGTTGAATCCTGATAGCAAATCACAAGAAATATTTTGTCATGGTTTTCTCTTGTAAGGGTTTCCATGTAAAATCATGTCTCTTATGTGTGTTCTTAATTGCTAGATCTTGTATATATGGTATTGCTATGGATAATTGATATTTGAAGTAATATTTTTATGTTTGGTTATGTTGAAGTAAAGTTTTGAATTATACTAATTCACCCCCTTCTCAGTATAAGTGTGTGTTTCATGAGAGGGGATTGGGGTTCCTTTCCAGGTAGGTCAATCATGCAACCACAATCAACAATAGTTATAAAATGTTATGCAATAGGTAAAATTCAAGTCTTATAGATTTGTATCTTCATGAGTACAAACAAATTCAAATTCAATTGCACACAAGCCTTTGGCCTTCTTTCTCTATTCTAATTGTTGATCTCAAATTTTCTAGCACTTCACTCCCCAATTCACCAACCCCATCAATTGTTGAGTCTCCTCTCTATTATTCCTTCACTTGTGGAAGTCCAACCACTTGTTGAAGAATTAAACAATTTTTAAAAAATAATTCAATGATCATTTGCCAAATGTCTTTGAATGATTTATCTTTTCAATACATTTGTTTATTATATATCTACCTTATTTTCTACTATAGAGAGTTTATTTTTGTCAGTGTTTGGGATTAGACCCTCCATTGATATTCAAAACTTATTTAAATCTTTATGTTATATTCCTTTCTCTTGGTTGAGTTTTGATGGTTGTTAGAAACCTATGCATATTTCCCATGATCATCGGGATAAGGAACTTTGTTGAGAACCTGATGCATATCCTTGTGTATTGGGGTGTTGGGGATCATTAGTAACCAGTGCACCTATTTTTTAATCATTAGGATTACAAGGTTCTCTGATAAACTAGCATGTAACTACACACTTGTCGATATATCCTCCCTTTAGGGTTTCAAATTTTCATTGAACCTTCAACTCATCCTCAATATTAAGGACTTTTCTAATGTCCCACCTATTCTCTTCATTCTTGTTGATGTTTTGGCCTTCAAGGTTTCATTGAAACTTGAAACTTTAAAACCTTTCAACGATTTAGACTTGTTTTGAACCTGTGTGACCTCCAAAGTTACATAACTTAGCTAATTTTTATCCAAATATCGCTAAATTTGAACAAAAGACACCCATTTGGCTCCTTAACAAGATGAACTCCTTACTTGCCTAAAATTCTAAGAAATTTTCCTCCTACAACAAATCACCAAAAATAAGCAACAAAAGCAAGGAAAACTTAGAATTAAAACAAGAAATGTTTTTGGATGACACAAAATTGCTTGTGGATCTAGATGATCTTGCATCAAACACATTGAATAACTAAAAATTTCCATGAGTTTGTAACTCATAAACATTTGGGAAATTCTAGAATCAAAGTCCCATAGCCAATTTTTTAGCTTTCATCCAAGATGCTTCATCCGTAGTTTGATCATTCCAACAAACTAGGTATTCCATATATTATTTTCCTCTTGTCCTTTTTTCCATACAAGAACCAATCACTCTATCAAAAATTTCAAAAATATTTTTAGTTCTGATGAATCTATCAAGGTGCATCCTACAAATCTGCAAGTGTATCCCCTTGTCTTCATGACTCCCCTTCATGCTACTTGTACAGATTAACAACATTAAAAATGGGAGATATATCTAAACCTGTTGGAAGGTCAAATATAAGAATTGGTTGAAAACTTCCTCAAGAGCCTACTAATGCAACAATGGATGAATCAATGGCTTCTTCAAGTGAGACAATGTATGTTGAATCTTGTGAATTTGATGGCAATGGTGGTGCAAATTATTGTTGTAGGTGCTATCGAAATCTATCCTTATCCAATGGATTTTTGTAAAGTTTTAGATGATGTCCATTTACTATTAGAGAAAATCTAATTGAATTAATTGATGTCAATTGTACTACACCATTTGGATAATCTTATTTTATCTTATAAGGACCCAACCATCTTGTCTACAATTTTCCTTTATGGTCCTTATATTTGAGTCATGTAGCAATGCCCAATCTCTTACATGAAATTCCTTAGTTTTATGTATTGACCTCATGTCATTTCATTCTCTACTTTTGCATAATTTCTATGTGGTGAAATGTTTCCATTCTTAATCCATCCAGAGCATTAAGTTGGTGTAGTTTATCTTTTTGGGCTTCAAATAGATCCATGCCTAATTATACTGTTGTTCTTAGCGTCTTATGTTCAAATTCAATAGGAAGAACAACCTTTTTGCCATAAACTAATTCATATGGTGTAAACCCTATTGTTGTTTTTCATGTTGTTATATATGGCCAAAACTCTTTTGGTAGTATGGTCCCCCAATCCTTTCTATGCAATTTTACTGTCTTTGTTAATATTTCTTCAATTTCTTTGTTTGTAATCTCAATCTAACCATTTGATTGTGGGTGGTAAGTATTTAATTTCTTGTGTCTGATTTCATATTCCTTGACCAAATGAACAAATATATTTGAAGTAAATTGTGGCTCTTGATCAATGACTCTCTTTGGGCACTCCATATCTTGTGAATATCTCCTCATATAAGAATGTTGCTACCTTTCTATCTATGGAAAACTGTAAAGTTTTAACTTCAACCCATTTGGTTAGGTAATCAGTACATACCAATATATACTCCCTGTTGTTAGAAGGAGGGTCTATGGGCCCAATGAAGTCAATGCCCCATTTATCAAATGGTGCTATTACCAATTGTGATTGCAGGTGCTTTTCATCACTTCTTGTAGGCCTACCCATCCTTATAACTATGGAAATGATATGGTAGTCTAAATGCTTTGGCCTCCTTACTAGTTTGGTTTGGCTCTATTATTTGAAAATACTTGTGGAGGATTGTTAGTATGTTGCTAGGGGCCATGTTCTCCAAGGTCGTGTAGGGTTGAATTAAATTTGATATATTTAGGGGTCAAGTTTGTGACTATGGCCATGGTCAACCCTACACCCACAAAAATGACTGGCATGAAAATGGTAAAATTAGGTAGATAACGTAATGTATAGAGATATGTACATGTATTGGTATGATAAATACATTGGATGGATATATCAATATGCTTATCTATAAAGATAAGGTGGCAATACCTGTATAGAAATGTATAAATAGATAAATAATGAAGTAAGAACTCCAACTTTATATAAGATTATGCCATTTGTCAGTATACAACTCTATTAACTTATTCTCTCAAAATAAACACAAAACACAATAAAAAATAAAATAAAAACATACAAATTCCATCATTATAATTATAATAACTTTAAATGTCATTAATCAAATTCCTACTTAAAATGGCCCTGGTCAAATTGGAAAGGTCAAAATTATGTGTCAAGATAGTCCATTTGAAGGTGACCCGCCTCAAAAATCAAGCTAAATAATTTATCTTTGCAGATAAGTCATTTAAATTTACCCCCACAAAAATCAAACTAAATAAAGTCTTTGGGGATAAATCAATTAAAAATCAAACTAAATAAAATATCTTTGCACATAAATCATTTAAATTTACCCTGCCAAAAAATCAAACTAAATAAAATATCTTTGTGGATAGATCATTTGTACCCTAATGTACGTAATTTAAGCCTGTTCAATTTGTCGCTTCCTCAACTTTACCCAGCCACTCCACAGAGAAATTTTCTATATATTTTTCAGGCTGATGGACATGATGCAAACCTAAGGGTACTGTCTTTTGAATGCTTGCAGAGTACTCTGTAGAAATTATGGAAGTTTTCAAAAGAACTGCTCAACTGAATACAGGAGCCAAAATTCCATTGATTGGGCTGGGGACTGGGTCTGCTGATCAGAATTAAGAGGAGATTAAGGCAGCCGTCACTACAGCTCTCCAGGTGTATTTCAATGTCCACTGTCCACAATATGATGCGGAGCATCTCCTGTAGTGCCCCCTGCCCACGTTCTGATTGTGCAATTAATGGAACTTGCTAATTTTGGTTTTCTTTTCTGCTGCCTCGGTTTTATTTCTGCTGTTTTCGTTGTTGACCTATTTTTGGTTGCGAGTGGCCTGTGGCCTGGTCAGCTGCATGCTGACTGGGAGCTATTTTTAGTGGTGTTTTTGGGTTTATATGGGGGGCAGTCAGGGTTGAATGGGGTTGATTTTTGGGGGGGAGAGATAGACGGGTTTTTGGAGATGTAATGTCTGTTTTCAATTCTGGAACAATAAAATGAAAGGATTAATTCTTTGAAGTTGTCTCTATTTTATTTGTTGGAAATCCTGTTTTTTCTTGTTTCCTGTAAATTTGTGCTTCTGCCATTGTTGTTGAGCTGCATCAGTTTTGGTATCAGAGTAAATCGATCCATGAGAGAGGACGTTGGCATGAAGGTTGTGTAAGGCAATGGTGTAAGAGCTCTATTTTGGCTTTCATAAGTTTGTAATGTTTTTTTGTGGTTAGAAGGGGGAAGCATGGACACTTCCAGGTATAGTTGCAAATGGTTAGGAGGGCCTAGACTGTGGAAGCATTATTCAATTAGGAGGGACAGTAGTTTTGTTTGAGCTTTGGCTGTGAAGTCAAATATGGAGTTAGATTATAAAGTAATAAAGAGAATAATAAAGTTGGAAGAAAAAATAAGACAAACACAAAGACAAAAGCAAACTAAAGACCAACGAAAGGAGCTACAAAAATTCAAGTTTGCATTAGATGAGATATGGTGGATGGCAAATATGGAGTTGTGTTATAATGCAAGAAAGAGGATAATCAGGTTGGAAGACAAAATAAGGCAAACACAGAAACAAATCAAAGACCAGCAAAAAGAGTTGCAAAAGTTAGAATCTGAGTTAGATGAGTTATGGTGCATGTTGGAGGAATATGAGGCATGCAATAAGAAGAAGACAAAGAAGAAGAAAGCTGAAGCAAAAGTGTTCAAGGATGGTGAGAAGGTGAAAAAAATGCATGGGAATAAAAATTCATGATTTGAAGAAGAAGAATTTTCTAAGAGGAAAACCATTGAGTTTAGAATTAGCCAAGGAATAGAACTCTTGGAACAGGGAAAGCTTAAATCCCTAGATGAGTTGGCAAAATTTTTATTGGATGGAAGGTTGAATGAATGGGTAGAAGTTGAAAAGGATGAATTAGCTGAAGATGTTGAGTTATGTTACCTTGAAGAAAGGGAAAATATTGAGGATTATAATGAGAGAGGTGAAGAGTTCAAAGACTATAGTGAAGAGGAATGCAATTTATCACAAGAGGCGGCCCCAAATGTTGTAGCGGTGGAAGCTGTCCACCTTAGAGAGAAAGCTGCAACAGAGAGAGAGGTCATTGGAAGCCCCATATGTGATGAAGCCTTATTGGTCTTAGAAGAGTGCAGCCTATGGCAAGAGGTGACCCAAAATGTTGCAGCAGTGGAAGTCGTCCACATCGGAGAAGAAACTGCAACAGAGATAGAGATCTTTGGGAGCCCCATATGTGATGACATTTTATTGGTTTTGGAAGACACAGCCAACAAGGACCAGCTAAAGGGATATCTGAAGAATCCCGTGATTGATGAGAAGAGAGAAGAAGAAGATCATCTCTTTCTTGGAGGAGAAATGAGGATGATTGAGGGAGAGAGTAAAGACCTGAAGGAGGAAGCATCTATGAGAATTTTTGATTCACTTAATTTGATTTTTGTCTGTAACAGTTTATGTGCAGGTGTGGCAGAAGGTTGGACATACCATGGAAAGAGCCATAGTGGATATTTGGGAAAAGAGGAGGAGAACCAGAGGGCTGAGAAGGACAATTTCTGATTCAACTAGTAGTTGGAAGCATAGGAAGAAATTATGTGAAAATATGCATAAGTACTTACCCTGGTGGAAAGGTAGGCCATGGAATTAGCGCTTTGAACCAGGAGGTTCAGATTTTCTCAAAGGAGGGGAGAATAATGCGGAGCATCTCCTTTAGTGTCCCCTGCCCACGTTCTGATTGTGGAATTAATGGAACTTGCTAATTTTGGTTTTCTTTTCTGCTGCCTCCGTTTTATTTCTGCTGTTTTCATTGTTGACCTATTTTTGGTTGCGAGTGGCCTGTGGCCTGGTCAGCTGCATGCTGACTGGGAGCTATTTTTAGTGGTGTTTTTGGGTTTATATGGGGGGCAGTCAGGGTTGAATGGGGTTGATTTTTGGGGGGAGAGATAGACGGGTTTTTGGAGATGTAATGTCTGTTTTCAATTCTGGAACAATAAAATGAAAGGATTAATTCTTTGAAGCTGTCTCTATTTTATTTGTTGGAAATCTTGTTTTTTCTTGTTTCCTGCAAATTTGTGCTTCTGCCATTGGTGTTGAGCTGCATGACAATATTACAAGTTACAATTGTCCTCTATAGATTAGTACACTCTAGCTTCTGTTTTGTAGTATTTTCAGTTTTGGGTTGGCTTGGAAACATTATTGAAACTAGTGGGTAGTGTGACTGATGCTTGTGAAGGCTGATTAATTGGCTTTGTGACGGATCCTTCAGTCGGATTTAAAATATTGATGAAAACAAAATTTATACAGTTGTTTAAAAAAGTTTAGATATCAGATTTTTACATATCAATGCTGTTTATGAATCAGATTGTGTAAGAGTTTTTGAATTAATATTTGGGAATAATTTTTCTTGTAGCTCTCTAGCATTAATGATGGATCATGAAGTGTGATCCAAAATGTTGATTCAAAAACTCTCACAAAATCTAATTCACGAACAACATTGATTAATTTTCTATCATATTATTTTATAATTGTAATTGTGGATGAAAATTTTAACACTATTAAATATACTTCAATAGCACTGACCTGTGATTTCACATCAGGCAAATTTATTTTTTTCAGTTATATTCAGCTTCTATCATTTTAGTTTTCTTAATTATTTTGGTATATCATTTTATGTTGTAGGTGAAGCTTTTTCTATTCCTATTTCCTTTATGTAGATGGGGTTGGTACCCTTTCTGCTCTTTTGCAGCACAATGAACCTATGATGAATTTTGTGAGCATTAATGCAATTGGGTTGTTACTTTAAACAATTATATTTGTAGGTTGGTTATCGACACTTCGACACAGCAAGCCTTTACAACTCAGAGCGTCCATTGGGGGAAGCTCTGCATACGGCTTTCCAAAATGGACTTGTTAACCGTGAAGAAGTATTTGTCACCACCAAGCTATGGAATACCCAACATGACGACCCCGTCACTGCAATCAAGAATAGTTTGAAGTATGATTTGCTCATTACAAATTTAGTCTCTTATAATATCTCCATATTGCAGAACCTCTTATTCTAAATCATTTCTAATATTCAGAAGTTTACAACTGGATTACGTGGATCTGTACCTTATCCACTTGCCTGTCAAACTAAGAAAAGAAGCTCCAATTTCCGGGTTCCTTGACCGCAAGCCTGCCAAGCTGGGAACAGAGGTGGATCCATATTCCGGGCCTAAAGAAGAAGACTTTTTGCCCTTAGATATAAAGTCTACTTGGAAGGGTATGGAGCAGTGCATGGAGATGGGGTTTACCAAAGCCATTGGGGTTAGTAACTTTTCCTCTAAGAAGATTGAAGACCTATTGAGCCATGCTAAGATCCCTCCTGCAATTGATCAGGTAATGAGATACTAGTCATACGCCTCTTAGTTTGTACAATTTTTTTCTTTTTTCTGTAATCTGAAACACCCTTAATATAACTTTGCACTTGTGAATCAGTGGGTAAACTTAAGAAATTATGTAGATCCTTCAAATCTTCATTTCCCATTGAATCTTTGCTATGACATGGTACAGTTCAGAATTATATGCCATTCATTCTGAATTTCTTCTTAGAAAGTTGTGTAGATGTTCTTTAAGGTCTATGGAATGGGATTGCAGGTAGAGATGCATCCACAATGGCAGCAACAGAAGTTGAGAGATTATTGCAGCAAGCATAACATTCATGTGAGTGCATGGTCTCCTTTGGGAGCTCCAAATACTCCATGGGGCTCAAATCTGGTTATGGATGATCCCCTCATCCACGAAATTTCTCAAAAGTATGGAAAGACTAGAGCCCAGGTATTCAATCATATTTGAATCTCTGAATATTCTACTTGAGATTAGGAACCTAGGCTGGAAACTCAAGTTACTGTCGTGCAATTGCAGGTTATGTTAAGGTGGGGTGTAGAACAGGGAGTGTCCATGCTGCCCAAGAGCTATAACACAGACAGAATATTTTCAAATTTTCAAATTTTTGATTGGTCTTTGACTCCGGATGATCATGATAAGATTGGCATGCTTAAGCAGGTTAAGTCATATCGCGGGGATGCTTTTGTTAATAGCACAACCAGCCCCTACAAGACTGTTGAAGAATTATGGGATGGAGAGATTTAACCTTTTGCTACTTGCAACAACAGTCCTTTGTTTTCAGCTCTGGTGTGATATAAAGTGAGGATTTGATATGTTATGGAGACATAACATTTATTGGTGGCAACAATGTTTTATGGATCGAGGAAATGCTGTTTTATATGCATAATATGCTTTCTGGATCGTGGTTTCATGTAAGCAATATTTAATCTCGTAGAGCTGTTATAGCTCAAAAATATGTTAGAAATTCAATGTCTAATCTGGGGTAGTAGGTTGTGATGCTATTATGTAGTAGGCTTTTATGTAACAGCTTTTTGGTTACAAGTGTTTTAGCCATATGTTCAAAATTAGATTTCATATTAAATGACATATAACAATGATGAATAAAGTATGGTTATTTCGCGTCAAGCGAGGTGGGGTAAAGTGATTGGGCAACTTTGTTATTTTGATGAAGATTATGGTTCAAATTCTCTAAGGTGTCATCTTAATACCTTGTCAATCATTAAAATAATTCTTTTTGATGAAATAGAGTACATATATTAGAAAAAGTTGCATTGGTTTATCATTAAAAAAAAAGTTAATAGAATGGAATTGTGTCTCGAAACCAAACATAAGAGTTAAGAGTCTATGTGGTCCCAAAAAGTAAACAATTGCACAAAACAAACTCATCCCCCAAAATGTAAACAACTGATCACATTGGCATAATGTGATTAAAATAAGAAAGGGAAAAACTAGGTAGAACTATAAAGCTTGTAGATAGTGAGGGTTCTCAATCATCAAAATTATTCCAAGTTACATCAAACAAATCCTTTCCATCACCTAATGGCTTCCAATATGGAAAGCATTTTTATCATTCTCCTATGTTTGTGTCAATACATTATTTCATTTTTCATGTATTTAGTTATTTACTTTATCGTATATTATGCATTTTTGATAGGATAAACTTATTCAAGTAGGTATTTGCTTGGATAGATTGTACATGCATTTATCATTGTGGTTACAAGTCCATTCTTATTTTGGTGGAGGTGTGCTACACGTGTCTACTATCTCATGTATCACACATTGATTATGCATTCACATCTCTTGGTGATATATCCTATATATATCCATATATAGTTTACTCTTGAGCATCTCATCTCATTATATTGCATTCTCTATTTTGGATTTGCTATCATATTGCATTTTACAAGCATCAGTTATCTGTGTGCTTTTGCCATTGCGATCATATTTGTCATCAAAATCATAGGTTCATTTGCCCCGCTAGCAAATCTTATATCATATCAGAGCAGTAGTTCAATATCATTCCCTAGTTTTACAAAATATCAAAGGCATTCAATGTTGGGAAAGGTGTCATAAACCTTGAATCCTAATGTTTGTATTTATTATTTATTTGCAATTGTGTCATCACATGGGAAAGAGGGCACCCCACTATGAAGTGGCATTAGTAGCCATGGTGTTGAATATCTTAAGATGTGTGTAAGAATTTGTAAAAGCATCTAATGTCATTATGATGTTTTAGAGCATCTTATGACATTGTAATCTTGTGATGTATAAGAGCATGATTATAGGTGGTTACATTAGAGTTTTGACTAGCATTATGGTTGTTTATGACACATGTCATAAACATCTTTGACTGGATAATAGAGACAAAATGGGGCACCTAAGTTGGGTGGACATCAATGACAAGCTATAGGAGAATTTGGAGACCCATCTTGGACTATGGCATTGAAATTTGTAATATAATATTTTGGAAATTATACCTCTTGTATGTCATTACATTTTTTTTCCAAAACCATTGCATAGTTTCCTATTTGTGCTTCATCTATTTATTAGGTGCTTAAGGTAGTGTATGCATAGTTTTTTGCAAGGTATCATTATGATACCAAAATTATTCCAAAACTTGATGTTGTTGATTCTTCTATAAGGGCATGTCTCTAGATATAATATTACAACCCTTGTTATTGATAATACAATTGCTTCATATTTTGGAGTGTCAAATTTTTTTCTCAATTTTTTTTTCCCATGTATATCAATATGTTATAGTTGTTTCTTGATGTTATATTATCTTATGAAATGTTTTAGATCACATCTACCATATATTATCCTCTTATAGATTAATGTATGAACATTTCCTTACCTTACATTTCTTTCATTTGATATCAAAGTGTAATCAACTAGAATTAGAGTAGTACAAAAAAAATAGTTTGATCTTGGTTTGAGTGGGAGGATGGACAAAGGAGATCTTGTTTTAGGGAATAATGTAAGAACATGATTAGAGATTGAAATATTCAACACCACTAATTTTGAGTTATGGAAGCTCAAGATGGAATATTTAATCATAAATTGAGATTTTTGGGCTGCAATATCTAGATCCAAACTAGTCAAAATGTCACTAGATGATTGGGAAATGTTGGATAGAAAGGGAAGAAATATTATCTTATTTTCCTTGGTATATTATGGGTGATCCCATAATAGTGGTTTACAATTTTTGGCCAAACTGGACACTGAAATTATTATTTTTAACTAAATTTTCACATTCGGGCACCTATAGCGGCTAAACTGTGAGAAATTTGAAGATGGTGCAAACTAGAGTCTCATCAAATTTTGTTTGTAGATTCTAAAAATATTTTTTTCAAAATTTTTGGAATCAAATTGCACTTCTTTTTCCATCTCCCACAAAAATAGTTTTTTTTATAAAACAACATTTTTAAAAAGTGACGCACTGTATAATGCATAACTTTTTTTCCATGAAGGATAAAATTATAATTCTTTCAAATTTAGATTTTTAACTCTGATATCTAGTGCTTCCACTTGGTTAGATAGTTTTTATTGAATATTTTTTCCTTAATCAAGTTTCAAAGTCAAACAATTACAATTACACAAGCAGATATGCGTAACTTTTTTTGTATATGTCAAAATTTTATTTTATTTTTGTTGGATCAAAGACTTCAATATCTAGTGAACTCATATTTTCCAAATTTTTTTTTATAATCTTCTATTTTTCCACATGTGAAGAACAAAGAAATTTATTTTCGATGAAAAAACTATGTTTAATAAAACTTAAAAAACAAATACATAACAAAACTAAAACATATTAAAATTATATTCATTGGATAGCTTGTTTTGAGGAATACCATAATCATTTGAAATAAATTTTAAATGAATTCATTTGATCCCCAAAATCTAAATCAAAAGTGATTTTTATCAGCATTTTGATAGGTGTAAAGGAGACACATTTATAGGTATGGTTTAAAACTAGCGGTTCTATCCAAGGGGTTTGATCTAAGGTGATTTGATCAAACCCTCTTCAATTGGAATCCTTAAAATGGAACTTTTAAAGGCTTAAATCATTATATTTTCTAAAAATATGTGATTTTAGCTAAAATTCGTTCCTCTCAGGAATTGTAAACCACTATTATGACAACACCCTTATATATAATTGAATCTTTGTGAAAATCCATCACAAGAACTCTATAGAATAAGTTGGGGACCTATTCCAAACTAAATCCCTACTAATAATCATTTTTTTGGAAGAATATTCACACCTTGAGAATGGGTGATGGTGGTTCTATGGTTGAGCTCGTAAATGTGTGAAATATAATTGTGACCTAGTTATAGTAGTTGGTGTGAAGATGTAAGATGAAAACCAATGCATGATCCTTCTATTTTTTTGTGTAAGATACACTTTAATCTCCTTGAATTTTAAATTATATTAATGAAGTTGGGAATGGAAAAAAATACTAGAAGCTCAAGAATAAAATTAAAAAACTAGCTAAAGAATAATGAATATAAATAAAAAAAGAACTTGGAAAGTGATTTAAGAAGCTCCCTAACATGAACACAAGCACACCTACATTGTGTTTCTATATTGTTGCCTAATTTGGGCATTGTCATCCCAAGATTGTAGAAAAAAGGGTTTTTGTTTAGGACATATTTGGTCTATAGAGAGAGGGAGAAACATAGATCTAAAAATTCCAAAGAGGTACAAATAAAAATAGAATAATGGTAACATGACCTAGCTAATCAAATTAAATGAGATAGAAAATAACAAGAAAAATAGGATAAATATATGAAACCTCTATGCTTTTGAAATTTCTCATGAACTTGCTTCTTTATAAAGAGAAGGGTTGTGACTTCTAGGAACTTTCCATGAATGATCAAGCCCCTGTTTTGGTATGTTAAATTCCATTAGCAATCATGGAATGAGGAATGCGAATTTTGAGTAGTTCTAAGTGCATCTATAACATAAGGTCAATAATATGATAGTAAAATATTGATATTAATAACCTTTCTCTACGGAGTTACCAATATCCTAGAGTGTCTAGTAATGGAAAATAGGAGATGAATAATCAAAGAATGCCAAGGAGATAATTAAATATAAAAAATAAAAAAGCAAGAGGAAAAGAATAGGAGATTCTCCCAATAGAGTGGGAAAATCTATGAATCTTTTGGCTTATATCTAATTATTTTTTTAAATGTTTAAGTTGTATACTTTATAGGTAATTGAAAAATAATTGTTTAGATTGTATATTTTGTTAATAGTTTAATGATATTTGTATTGTGAGATTAAAGTAATAATTTAAGAGTAAATGTTCAAAATGATCATTTATTCAAGTTTTATATTTTGTCAATATATATAGCAAAAAATACTTATAAATATCAATATTAGAGTAAAAATTAAAACAACTATTAAAAGAAAATGTTAAAAGATTGTATATTTTATGAATATTTTAATAATTATTATCTTGAAAATTTTAAAATTAATTTCAAAAAATCTCCATTAAAAATATTGTACTTTATTGAATGGTGGTCAAATAAACAAGTAAATAAATGAATAGAATGAAAAATATAACAAGTATACAAAATTTGAAGAGTTCAAAAAATTCTTAAATATTTTTTTGATTATAGTCTTTGTGGCAGAAAAACCTTGAAATGTTGTGATAAAAAGTTTATGCTTACTCAAAGTTTTGTAGCCAATAAAATTGAGGAAAATTAATTTTTGAAATTTGAAAAGTTAATTTTTTTGCATATTTACTTTAACTATATACAAATGTTTGTCAAATAGAAAATAACTCTCATTTGTTTAAACCAAAGTTATTAATAACTTGTTAAGGAAGAAGTGTGCCTATGGTTCCTTGGGTAGGAACTAATAAAATCTTTGGGGATAAATCATTTAAAAATCAAACTAAATAAAATGTCTTTGCACATAAATCATTTAAATTTACCCTGCCAAAAAATCAAACTAAATAAAATATCTTTGTGGATAGATCATTTGTACCCTAATGTACGTCATTTAAGCCTGTTCAATTTGTCGCTTCCTCAACTTTACCCAGCCACTCCACATAGAAATTTTCTATATATTTTTCAGGCTGATGGACATGATGCAAACCTAAGGGTACTGTCTTTTGATTGCTTGCAGAGTACTCTGTAGAAATTATGGAAATTTTCAAAAGAACTGCTCAACCGAATACATGAACCAAAATTCCATTGATTGGGCTGGGGACTGGGTCTGCTGATCAGAATGAAGAGGAGATTAAGGTAGCCCTGACTACAACTCTCCAGGTGTATTTCAATGTCCACTGTCCACAATATTACAAGTTACAATTGTCCTCTATAGATTAGTACACTCTAGCTTCTGTTTTGTTGTATTTTCAGTTTTGAGTTGGCTTGGAAACATTATTGAAACTAGTGGGTAGTGTGACTGATGCTTCTGAATGCTGATTAATTGGCTTTGTGACGGATCCTTCAGTCGGATTCAAAATATTGATGAAAACAAAATTTATATAGTTGTTTAAAAAAGTTTCTACCATTTAAAGATATCAAATTTTTACATTATCAATGTTGTTTATAAATCAGATTGTGTAAGAGTTTTTGAATTAATATTTCGGAACATTTTTTCTTGTAGCTCTCTAACATTAATGATGGATCATGAAGTGTGATGCAAAATGATTCAAAAACTCTCACAAAATCTAATCCACAAACAACATTGATCAATTTTCTATCATATTATTTTATAATTGTAATTGTGAATGAAAATTTTAACACTATTAAATATACTTCAATAGCGCTGACTTGTGACTTGACATCAGGCAAATTTATTTTTTCCAGTTATATTCAGCTTCTATCATTTTAGTTTTCTTAACTATTTTGGTATATCATTTTATGTTGTAGGTGAAGTTTTTTCTATTCCTATTTCCTTTATGTAGATGGGGTTATGGTACCCTTTCTGCTCTTTTGCAGCATAATGAACCTATGATGAATTTTGTGAGCATTAATGCAATTGGGTTGTTACTTTAAACAATTATATTTGTAGGTTGGTTATCGACACTTCGACACAGCAAGCATTTATAACTCAGAGCGTCCATAGGGGGAAGCTCTGCATACGGCTTTTCAAAATGGACTTGTTAGCAGAGAGATGTATTTGTCACCACCAAGCTATGGAATACCCAACATGGCGACCCCGTCACTATAATCAAGAATAGTTTGAAGTATGATTTTCTCATTACAAATTCACTCTTATAATATCTCTGTATTGCAGAACTTCTTATTCCAAAGCATTTCTAATATTTAGGAATTTACAACTGGATTACGTTGATCTGTACCTTATCCACTGGCCTATCAAACTACGGAAAGAAGCTCCAATTTTCGGGTTCCTTGACTGCAAGCCTACCAAGCTAGAAACAGAGGTGGATCCATCTTCTGGGGCCTAAAGAAGAAGACTTTTTTCCCTTAGATATAAAGTCTACTTGGAAGGGTATGGAGCAGTGCATGGAGATGGGGCTTACCAAAGCCATTGGGGTTAGTAACCTTTCCTCTAAGAAGATTGAATACCTATTGAGCCATGCTAAGATCCCTCCTGCAATTGATCAGGTAATGAGATACTTGTCATACACCTCCTTGTTTGTACATTTTTTTTCTTTTTTTTGTAATCTGAAACACCCTTAATATAACTTTGCACTTGTGAATCAATGGGTAAACTTAAGAAATTATGTAGATCCTTCAAATCTTCATTCCCCATTGAATATTTTCTGTGACATGGTACAATTCAGAATTATATGTCATTCATACTGAATTTCTTCTTAGAAAGTTGTGTAGATGTTCTTTAAGGTCTATGGAATGGGATTGCAGGTAGAGATGCATCTGCTGAATATAATTTGCAGAATCAAATGAAAAAACAAATTGCAGTAATTAAAAGAATTAAAAAAAATCACAAAACAGAAACACCAGATTTATCGTGGTTCACCATTAATTTAATGGCTACGTCCACACTCAGAGATAATTTCTTTTTATTATTATCAAGTTCTGAATTGAATTACATATTCAGCCAACAACTTAATTATAAATTAGTCTCCAACCAAATTAATGGAAAAATCCATTCAAAATAGACAACTTCTAAGTTGGCAAACACATGCCAATAGAAGTTATTACAAAGAAAGAAACTATTTTGAAATGTGAGGGAAACATGCTAATTTGGGCTTCACTAAACCCAACAATCTCCCACTTGAAGACCAAATTGCTGCTCAGAGATATCTCACCGCTACAGAGTTAATGTCAGAGTTGCACAAGTCTGAGAGAAGCTCTACAATATTTGAACTTCTCCCTAGGAATTATCTTTGTCAACATGTCAGCTGGATTCAACTTTGTGTCAATTTTCACCACGCGCAGCTTACCCTCTTCAATACAATGGTGAATGAAATGATATCGCAGTTCTATATGCTTCGCCTGATTGTGAAAGGCTGAATTTTTGGACAAGTGAATAGCACTATTGCTATCGCAAAAGAGAGTAAAAACAGATTGCTGAAACCTTAAATCACCTAACAATCGCTGCAACCATATCATTTCCTTGGCTCCTTCAGAAAGAGCAACATATTCTGCCTCAGTAGAAGAAAGTGCAACCACCTGTTGCAACCGAGAAACCCAATTGATCGTTGCTCCAAAAAAAGTGAACACATAACTAGTAGTAGAACGTCGTTTATCCAGATCTCCAGCCATATCTGAATCAACATAACCTCGTAGATGAATGTCCTTACCACCAAAACATAAACCGCGATAAGAAGTACCTTTCAAAGATCTAAATATCTATTGTACTACCTGCCAATGTTGTTTACCTGAATTTTTCATAAATCTGCTCACTACTGCCTATGCTTGAGCAACATCCAGATGAGTACAAGTCATGGCATACATTAAATTGCCAATTGTTGATGAATATGGAACACACTTCATGTGTTATTTTTCTTCTTCTGTTTTAGGACACATAGCTGAGGATAACCAAAATTGATCAACCAAAGGAGTACTCACGGATTTGACATTCTTCATATTGAATTTATCTAAGATTTTAAGAATATATTTTTCTTGAGATAATCTAAGTTCTCTCCTTTTTCTATCCCTGATTATATTCATCCCAAGAATCCTCTTTGTTGCCCCTAAATCCTTCATGTCAAATATTTGAGACAAATGTTGTTTCAACTCACGAACTATCCTCACACTATTGCTCGCAACCAACATATCATCAAAATAAAGTAACAAAATAACAAACTCACCATTTGGAAGCTTCTTGTAATAAACACACAGGTTTGAATCACAACGAATAAAATATTGCTGAGTCATGAAGTTGTCAAATTTTAAATACCACTTCCTTGGGGCTTGTTTGAGCCCATACAAACTCCACTTCAATCTGCAATATAAATGTTCTTGACTCAGCTTTGAAAAACCTTCAGGCTACTCCATGTATAATTCATCTTCAATAGCTCCATTAATAAAAGCAGCTTTGACATCTAATTGCTCAAGTTCAAGATCCCAAACAGCTACCAAGCCTAACACTGCTTGAATGGTCTGCATTCGCACAACTGGTGAAAATATTTCATTGAAATCAATGCCTTTTTCTTGAGAAAAACCTTTCACAACCAATCTAGCCCTGTAATGGTTATGACCTCCATCTTCCTCTTTTACATGATATACCCATTTATTCTTTAGTGGTTTCCGATTTGGCGGAAGAGGAACCAAATCCTAAGTGTCATTTGCACGCAAAGACTCCATTTCTTCATTCATCGCCTCCATCCATTTTACTGAATTCACATCTTTGCAAGCTTGTTTAAATGTTACCAGTTCTTCCTCACCACAAAGTAACAAATCATAATCATAATTATTAGACAAAAATAACTCAAAATCATCATATTTTTGTGGTAGTTTTCTCTTCCGATTTGATTGTCTTAAGTGAGGACCCATTTATTGCTGCAAAACCCCTTGTTGCTCTATATTTGCTACATTATTTTGTAAATTATCTCCCATACCCTGTTGCATTTGTCCAATTTTCTGCCCCTGTATGCCTCCATGTGACAAAGGTTTGGCAAAAACAGAGCCTCTTTATAGCAACGACTGTTTGATGTTGAGGCTGCAATTGACTGTCAAAAATATTTGAAGAGACATTTGATGTCTCTAGAGGCCGCAATTGAGGAGGTAGCGTCAATACAAAAGGAGGCTACAAATTTAATGTTAATGGCAGCGATGAGGGGTGCGTACCACTTGATGATGGCTGCATTTGAGTTAATGAAGGAAATGAATGATTGTTTAAAGGTTGTTGCGTGGCACTGAGAATTGGCTGAGGGTGAATGAAAGACATCAAGGACATGTTATCATTGCTTAGAGGCCGTGCATGATAATATGAAGATGGATGTGCATGAGTTAAGGGTGACTGTGAATGAAGTTTAGGCTACAACTGAACAAAGGATGACTGTGCTTCAATTAATGAAGGGTGCAGTTGAAACAATGAATGCTCATTATCAATATTCAAAGGTTGTGGATCAATGAAAGAGTGCATCGATGTGGAAACAGGGGGCCCTGGCAGAGGCTACGTTGGAAATATAGAAGGCAACTATGGAGGCACTAAATTATGCAATGAGCTTGTCATAGACTGTGATAAAGGAGGTTGTGAATAAACGGGGGTGCTTGTGTTTGATGGAATTGCTAAAGGCTGGGAGAATGAAACTGAAGTTTTCTTGACACAACCATTGTCAAATAAATCAATATCAAAATATTGATCTAAAGATTTGTCTAGAGGCTGCAAACCTGGGAATTTTTCCTCATTGAAGACAACATCCCAACTGCGAACAATCTTTTTAACAATGGGAACCCACTACCTGAAACAGAACTGATCTTCTCCATAGCCTAGAAAAATGTACCTTTTCAATTTGAAATCAAGATTCATTCGTTGTTCTTTGGGAATATGCATGAATGCTTCATAGCAAAAAACCCGCAAATGATGATATGAAATTTTCTTCCCAAGCCACCTCTTCTTTGGAATATCAAAATCCAAACGGGATGATGGCACATCGTTGATCAAATAAACTATAGTGTTGCACACCTCTGCCCAAATTTTTTTTCCCAAACCGGCATTGGAGAGCATGCTTCAAGCTCTCTCTAGAATTGTCTGATTCAACTGCTCAGCTACACTGTTTTCCTGAGGGGTGAATGGGACCACCTTTATTCTATGAATGTCATTGTCTACACAGAAATTATCAAACTTTGAGAAGAAAAACTCTCCTCCATTATCAGTTTTTAGACATTTAATTTTATGCCCTATTTGATTTTCAACAAGAGCCTTGGAAATTTTAAATTTTGAAAAAACTTCCAATTTCTTGTTTAACATGTAAATCCAAAATTTTTTAGTGTAATCATCAAATAATGTGACAAAGTAATTTGCACTACTAGAAGAAGTTACCTGAGTGGGACCAAAAACGTCTGAATGCACGAGTTCCAAAGGAGTAGTTTTTTATCATGGCCTATCCTCAAGAAGCTGGCCTGGATTTGTTTTCCATAAAGGCAATGCTCACAAAACTTCAAATCCATCAATTTTAAGTCGGGAAGTTGATCTCGTTGAAGCATTACTTCAAGCCCTTTCTTGCTCATGTGACCAAGCCTTTTATGCCAAATTTCTAAATTGTTGTCTATGACTATCATGGAAGCTCCCACTTCACCATGGCATTTTAAAATATAAAGATTACCCAACTTCTTTCCCCTTGCAAGCACTAAAACCCCCTTGGTTACTTGCCAATTTTCTAAAGAAAAATTAACATTACACCCAGAAGCAATTAACTGACTTACAAAAATTAAATTTATTTTCAATAAAGGAACATATCTCACATCCTTTAAAAGCCACTGATTTCCATTTTTCAAATTCAAAAGTATATCACCCTTACCAACTATTTTGCATTCCTTATTGTCACCAAGAAAAACCTTACCGAAAGCACCTTCTTTGAAATTTGTAAAATCTTGTCGGCATGAAGTAGCATGGAAAGAAGCTCCAAAATCAAGTACCCAAGAGTCTGCAGTCATGTCTCCAGCAGCCAAGACCAAAACTCCATCATCTTTTTTCAGCTGTAGTGTTTGCTTCATTGTTATTGACTTTGTCATGTGCTTGTTTATAATTCCAACAATTTTTCTTTGTGTGGCCCGGTTTGCCACAAAACCAACAAGCACCTGTCCTTCCTCTTGACTGCGATCTATGTGTAGATTTTGATCTTCTTCTATTATTATTTTTGCCTCTTTCTTTACTTCTACCTCTATTACCAGTACTTACAGCGGTTAATGCTTCACCAGTCGAGGATTCCTGATTTTTTCTCCGCATATCTTCACTCAGAAGAGTGGCTGCAACATCATCGAATTTCAACTTGCTTTTGGTAGCCACCCAGGTGCTCACTGCCATCACAACACCTTCCCAACTATTGGGTAAAGAACACAATAATAAAATAGCTTTGATTTCATCATCCGAATTAATGCCTACAAAAATCAGCTGGGTGACTAATGTATTAAATTCATTCAAATGATTTGACATAACCCCTCCTTCTCACACTTTTAAATTATACAGTTTTTTCATAATAAATACCTTATTGGAAGCAGATGCCATCTCATACATTGAAGATAGTTTGTCCCACAACTCCTGTGTAGTCTTCTTTGCAGAGACATTAAATAAAACATTACTGGACAATGAAAGGAAAATTGTAGCTCTTTCCTTTTTGTCCAGTTCTCCCATTCTTCATCAGATAAAGAGCCTTGCCCTTTGGTTTTTCTATCCAATGCATTCGAAAGGTCTTGCTTGATAAGCAATGATTACATTTGCACTTTTCAGAGACCAAAATTTTGTCCTGCAAACTTTTCTATTTTCCACTTGCATCTTCCATGGCTATAGAAGTTCTTCACAATTTCTTGCACCAAATTTCTCCAACCTGCTCTGATACCAATTGTTGAATATAATTTGTAGAATCAAATGAAAAACAAATTGCAGAAAATAAAATATTAAAAGCAATCACAAAACAAGAACAGATTTATCGTGGTTCACCATTAATTTAATGGCTACATCCACACTCAGGGGATTATCTCTTATTATTATCAAAGTTGAATTGAATTACATATTCAGCCAACATCTTAATTATAAATCAGTCTCCAACCAAATTAATGGAAAAATCCATTCGAAATAGACAACTTGTAAATTGGCGAACAGATGCCAATAAAAGTTATTACAAAGAAAGAAACTATTTTGAAATGTGAGGGAAACATGCTAATTTGGGCTTCACTAAACCCAACAACATCCACAACGGCAGCAACAAAAGTTGAGAGATTATTTCAGCAAGCATAACATTCATGTGAGTGCATGGTCTCCTTTGGGAGCTCCAAATACTCCATGGGGCTCAAATCGGTTATGGATGATCCCCTCATCCACAAAATTTCTCAAAAGTATGGAAACACTAGAGCCCAGGTATTCAATCATATTTGAATCTGAATATTTTACTTGAGATTAGGAAACCTAGGCTGGAAACTCAAATTATTGTCGCAATTGCAGGTTATGTTAAGGTGGGGTGTAGATTAGGGAGTGTGCATGTTGCCCAAGAGCTATAACACAAACATAATATTTTAAAATTTTAAAAATTTTGATTAGTCTTTGACTCTGGATGATCATGAAAAGATTGGCATGCTTAAGCAGGTTAAGTTATATCACGGGGATGCTTTTGTTAATAGCACAACCAGCCCCTACAAGACTGTTGAAGAATTATGGGATGGAGAGATTTAACCTTTTGCTACTTGCAACAACAATCCTTTGTTTTCAACTCTGGTGTGATATCAAGTGTATTTGATATGTTATGGAGACATAACATTTATTGGTGGCAACAAATTTTTATGGATCGAGGAAATGTTGTTTTATAGATTAATGTATGAACATTTCCTTACCTTGCATTTCTTTCATTTGATATCAAAGCGTAATCAACTAGAGTTAGAGTAGTACAAAAAAAATAGTTTGATCTTGGTTTGAGTGGGAGGATGGACAAAGGAGATCTTGTTTTAGGGAATAATGTAAGAACATGATTAGAGATTGAAATATTCAACACCACTAATTTTGAGTTATGGAAGCTCAAGATGGAATATTTAATCATAAATTGAGATTTTTGGGCTGCAATATCTAGATCCAAACTAGTCAAAATGTCACTAGATGATTGGGAAATGCTAGATAGAAAGGGGAGAAGTTTTATCTTATTTTCGTTCATAGATTATATATAATTGAATCTTTGTGAAAATCCATCACAAGAACTCTATAGAATAAGTTGGGGACCTACACCAAACTAAATCCATACTAATAACCATTTTTTTGGAAGAATATTCACACCTTGAGAATGGGTGATGGTGGTTCTATGGTTGAGCTCGTAAATGTGTGAAATATAATTGTGACCTAGTTATAGTAGTTGGTGTGAAGATGTAAGATGAAAACCAATGCATGATCCTTCTATTTTTTTGTGTAAGATACACTTTAATCTCCTTGAATTTTAAATTATATTAATGAAGTTGGGAATGGAAAAAAATACTAGAAGCTCAAGAATAAAATTAAAAAACTAGCTAAAGAATAATGAATATAAATAAAAAAAGAACTTGGAAAGTGATTTAAGAAGCTCCCTAACATGAACACAATCACACCTACATTGTGTTTCTATATTGTTGCCTAATTTGGGCATTGTCATCCCAAGATTGTAGAAAAAAGGGTTTTTGTTTAGGACATATTTGGTCTACAGAGCGAGGGAGAAACATAGATCTAAAAATTCCAAAGAGGTACAAATAAAAATAGAATAATGGTAACATGACCTAGCTAATCAAATTAAATGTGATAGAAAATAACAAGAAAAATAGGATAAATATATGAAACCTCTATGCTTTTGAAATTTCTCATGAACTTGCTTCTTTATAGAGAGAAGGGTTGTGACTTCTAGGAACTTTCCATGAATGATCAAGCCCCTGTTTTGGTATGTTAAATTCCATTAGCAATCATGGAATGAGGAATGCGAATTTTGAGTAGTTCTAAGTGCATCTATAACATAAGGTCAATAATATGATAGTAAAATATTGATATTAATAACCTTTCTCTACGGAGTTACCAATATCCTAGAGTGTGTCCAGTAATGGAAAATAGGAGATGAATAATCAAAGAATGCCAAGGAGATAATTAAATATAAAAAATAAAAAATCAAGAGGAAAATAATAGGAGATTGTCCCAATAGAGTGGGAAAAGATTCATTGATGTGTCTATTAAGCAGACTAGAAGACAACTAAGAGAGGGGTGAATCGGTTGTCACATAACTCAAAATTTAAAACTTCAACACTTATCAATTCCACAATCACACAATTTTGTTATTAAGTAAAAGCATGTAACACAAATAACAAAAGTAAATCAACACAATGAACACAAATTTTTAAGTGGAAAACCCAATGAGGGGAAAAACCGTGAGGTTAACTCACAATATAAAGATTATAAAATAGAGGCTCACTTCCAAGGCTCACTATCTACAAAAGAATCCTTTGTCCAACATGCTCCTTGCCCTCTGAGGATACAAAGAAAACAAAAGATCCACCACAACAATTATTACACATTCGTAGCTTGAATAAGGATTGCAGAAACCTTTAGCTTACTGCCTTCAGGAATCTAACACAATGAAGTATTGTTGCCTCAACTCACTCACACACACACTTCTACTCTTATGATTTGTGGTTCACTTTTGTCACTTTGCATCACACTGTCATACAATTCTTCACAATTCGACTTTCTTTTATACCATCCTCAACCTTAGAAACTTTCTCCAAGGTCGGCCACAAATACCTCATTTCATAAATTCAAATTAGGTTGGCAACTCAAAATTCTCGTGGTGGAAAGGAATAAAAGTGGACCAATAAAACATTTAACCAATACCAAAAATAATGTCTCAGATTAACCACATGCTTCCTCAATTTAATTTCATTCTTCAAATGAAGTGTAAACACCAGGTTGGCCAAACTTAATGAAAACACAAATGAACATTGATGTACACGCTTCCCAACAAGAAGATGACATGCAGACTCCACAACACGCTTCATTATGCACAAGAGTACATCTTAGATTTACGTAAATACATGGAAGCAAGTGCAATATGCTTCAAAATCTAAACACCTTTCACCAGTCCATCTGGACTATGCAAACACACACATCAATACTAAAACATGACTTCCAGATCATCAAACTTCAAACCTCTTAGCTAGAGCACAGAAAAGACCTTCATAAAACATATCCCAGATCCACAAGATCTAAAATGAAACAATAGAGGACTGCAAAGCAAAACTATTTCTCCCAATCCACAGAAGACCAATTCTGCCAGAACAGTTCACATACCATCACGCCAAAAGCTAAAACTCAAGATATATCACAAGATCACCATTATCAAAATATTAGGATCCGCACATGCATAGGATCAACATAGGAGAAATACAGAGCACATACCAGAGCACATTCATCACTTTGACTGAACTCTTCTTTATTAATTTTCTCAAAAGCACTTGGAAACTCATCAACACAACACATCTGCAATGACATAAAGATAGCTCCATGTACTCACAACATCTCTGCTATACATGTACAATATGCAACATACTGAGTTGTGTTGACATCAATGACAACATTAATGACAACACCACCATATTAGCTCACACTTGCAACAATCTCCCCTTTGTCATTGATGGCAACACATGATGTGAAAAACCATCAAAACAACATCATTCACAATATCCTGGGAGAACACATTCTCTTCCTCTGCAATTGTTTTTCACATGAATTTTCTCTCCCCCTTTGACATCAATGGAAAAGATGAAAAACTTTGATTACTCCCCCTTAGGAGAACACTCATACTTTAACAATGAAACCATTTCTACTCCCCCTATGGAGTAGACCCATTTATCAATCCAGATAAATAAAAAATCTATGAATTCACTGGACTGATGGACCTTCATGTGCACTTAGTTTAGAGGGCCAATGACCCCCAACATCTCCCTAAGATGCTCAAAAGTATCCTTCAGAAGAGCCTTAGTAAATATGTCTGTAATTTGTTCCTTTGTGGTCACATACTCCAATATGACTTCATTCTCCAACACTTTTTCTCTCAGGAAATGATATTTGATAGATATGTGTTTTGTTCTTGAATGCATAACCGGGTTCTTTGAAATTTTTATTACACTTGTGTTGTCACATAAAATAGAAATAGGCTCATAACATATCACTCCAATGTCTTTCAAAGTTTGCTTCATCCAAAAAAATTGTGTGCAGCAAGATGTTGTAGCAATATATTCTGCCTCTATAGTGGATAAAGAAACTGAGTCTTGCTTTTTACTCAACCATGAAATTGATCTTCTTCCAAGAAAGAAAGCACCACCACTGGTATTCTTCCGTTCATATACACATCCAACCCAATCAACATCGGTATAGGCACTCATGGTGAAATCATCACTCTTAGGATACCATAATCCATAATTCGATGTACCTTTAAGATATCTAAATATCCTCTTTACAACTATAACATGTGTTTCTTTAGGATCTGCTTGGAATTTGGCAACTAAACATACTGCATGCATAATATCCAGTCTAGTAGCAGTAAGATACAACAGTCTTCCAATCACAGATCTATATTTGCTCTGATCAGTCTTAGCAGATTCATCATCTTTGCTCAGTTTACATCCAATTATCATAAGAGTACAAATCGGTTTGGAATCATCCATCCCAAACTTCTTCAACAACTCTTTTACATACTTAGATTGTGAAATAAATATCCCTTTATCAGTTTGATTCACTTGTAGACCAAGGAAGAAAGTCAATTCACCAATCATAGACATCTTAAATTCTTTCTGCATCTCCACAACAAACTTTTTACACATTCCTTCATTTCAAATAGAAATGATATCATCAACATATACAACTACTATCAATATTTTGCTACCTTGCACTTTGAAGTAAAGATTATTGTCAAAAAAACCTTTGTTTAATCCTTTCTTTTTTAGGTATCTATCCAATCTTGCATACCAAGCTTTGAGAGCTTGCTTAAGTCCATACAACACCTTCTACAACTTACAAACCATGTATGGTTTGCCAGATAACTAAAATCATTTAGGTTGTTCCATATACACTTCTTCCTCCAACTCACTATTCAGAAAAGCTAACTTAACATCCATCATACACTTTGAAGTCCTTGTGGGAAGAAAAAGCCAAAACATCGATAGATTCCATTATGGCCATAGGAAATGTCTCTTCAAAATCTATACCTTCAACTTGTGAATATCCCTTGCATACAAGTCTTGCCTTATTCCTTACAACTTCTCCACTTTCATTTAGTTTATTCAGGAACACCCATTTTGAGCCAATCACATTTTTATTCATAGGCCTAGGGACTAGTTCCCATGTCTGATTCTTTTCTATCTGCTGCAATTCTTCTTTCATAGCTCTCATCCAACTCTCATGTTCACATGCTTCACCCACAGACTTAGGTTCAACTTTAGAAAGAAAACATAGATTTTCCCCAGCTGCAACTTTGCTTCTAGTCTTCACACTTTCACTTTTATCTCCAATTATCTGTTCCTCCGGATGATTCTTTTGTACATGCTTAGGAGTCTTAACAATAGATTCTGACTCATTCTCTTCTTCTTCTTCCATTTGTTCTTCTTTGTCTTCCTCTTCATCCTTCTCCTCATTCTCCTCAGGTACATTTCCATAGATGGGATCATTAGGTTCAACTTCACTTATCTCAGTAGGTATGCATACATCTTCATCAACTTTCATATTAGCACTTTCAACAATCTTTCTCAATCTTTTATTAAAGCATTTGTATGCTTTGCTAGTAGTACAATATCCAAGAACAATTTCTTCATCACATCTAGCATCAAACTTCCCAATATTTTCATCATCTCTTTTAATATAACATCTACTTCCAAATACCTTAAAATACTTCACATTAGGAGTGTTACCAGTCCATAACTCAAAAGGAGTCTTTGTGTTGTTGTATATGATATGAACTCTATTAAGAACATAAACAATAGTGTGTATCACCTCTCTCTAGTACACATTTGGTACATTTGATTCTTTCATCATGGTTCTAGTAGCTTCACGCTATCGGTTTCAACTCAACTACTCCATTCTGCTAAGGGGTTCTCAAAGCAGAGAACTGTCTTTTTATGCCATGTTGATCATAAAATGCATTAAATCCACCAAAAGTGAATTCTCCACCTCTATCAGATCTCAAACACTTGATCTTCAGATTTACTTCATTTTCCACTCTTGCTTTGAAAACTTTAAACCTATCAAGCCTGATCCTTTTCTCTAAGAAAAGAAACCCATGTCAATTGAGTATAATCATCAATAAGCAACATGAAATACCTATCACCATTTAGGCTTCTAGTCCTAGTTGGACCATAGAGATCAATATGAATTAACTCCAACCATAGACATCGGTATGGATTAACTCCAACATTCGATGATAGATTTTGCTCTTTTCACGCTTAAAGCTACATCTTTTTTGTTTCCCCAATTGAAAACTTCTACAAATATCATTAGCAGGTCTTGTGATTCTAGGAAGCCCTTGACCAATCTCCTTTGCATTGATTTTGACTAGGTTATCAAAATTTACATGTCCCATTCTCCAGTGCCATAACCAATTTTCACTGATTTGAGATACAAGGAATTGACCATCAACTTCCTTAAGCTGATAGATGTTTCCATGAGTTCTTTTTCTAGCAGCAATCATATCTCCATTTCCGAATCCTTTTCTGATTTCACAGGTATTATTTTGAAACATGAGTTTAAAACCATTGCTACACATCTGACCAACACTCAAAAGGTTATGCCTCAAAACCTTCACATAATATACATAATCAATGCTATGTACTCCATCAAAACTAATTGAACATTTCCCACAAATCTTAGCTCCTGAATAATCATCGAACATAACTAAACCACCATCATATTTCTCAAGTTTAGTAAACTTACTCTTATCTCCGGTCATGTGATTAGAACATCCACTATCAATTACCCAGTAGTCTTCATCCTGTCTTGCATGAAAAGTGGTAACCAAAGTACCTTCCATCCTATTCCCCTTATTCTTTGGATCCTTCTTGCTAACACATTTTCTAGGGTTAGTGGACAAAAATTTACTTTCCAAAGCTAAGAATAAGCATTCACTATCATTAGCCTCATTCTTAGATTCATCATCATAAATTCATGCTTCTTCTTTAACATAATACAACTTCTCATATTTCTTATCCTTTCTATCCTTATCCTTATCCTTATAATCCTTATTCTTCTTATGTGCAGCTCTATTCAAACATCTTGAAGCATAATGACCAATATTACCACAATTGAAACATTTAAAGGGTAACATAACTTTATATTTTTCGGTGCCTTTCTTCAACTTCCTGGTGAAGTTTTCTTCCAACTCATCATCACCATCACTATTTGGTTCACCTTCAATCTTCATTTCCTTAAATGTCATTTTTGTCTTTTCTTCTATCTTGTCTTCTTTTTGGAACTTTCTCATCTCAAATGTTGCAAGTGTCGAACAACTATTCTAAAGTGTACTTCTTAGGATCATACATTTCTTCAATAACCGAGATCTTGTCACTGTAGCAATCTGGTAGGGTTATCAAGATCTTCTCAATTATGTCTTCATCTAATAGTTTTCCTCCTTGATTTCTAATTTCATTTGCAGTTAGTTCAACCCTCTAAAAGAAACTTGTAAATTCCTCACCTTCTTCCATTTTCAGATTTACAAATCTGCTCTTTACTGCTAGCTTCTTTGTCAATTTCACTCTTTCATTTCCTTCATACATGTCTTCCAACTTCTTCTAGAATTCATATCACGATTATCAAATAAAAGAACCTTAGCTACAGCTCATTTTTTAGATAAGCATTTGCCAAATAGCATACTTTTTTCCTTCTCATTTTTCTTCATAAGAAAAAATCGCATCTGCAGTAGTAAGACCACCAGACGGGTATGTATACTTTGTCTCAACATCCTTTCAGGTCTTAAAACCAAGAGAGATAATATATCCTTTCATTTGTCCCTTCCAATCATTGTAGTCAGTTCCATTGAACATAGGGATCACAAACTTATGCGCCATTGGATCTTCCTTAAGTGGTTAACCTCTACACCAAGGAACCAAGGCTCTGATACCAATTGTTAAACATGTGCATGACAACTGAGAGGGGGGGCGAATCAGTTGTCAAAATTCAAAAATTGAAACTTGAACACTTATCAATTCCACAACCACACAATTTTGTTAAGTAAAATCATGTAACACAAATAACAGAAAGTAAATCAACACAATGAACACTAGATTTTTATGTGGAAAACCCAATGAGGGAAAAACCACAGTGAGGGCTAACTCACAATATAAAAGATTATAAAATAGAGGCTCACTTCCTAGAAGAGGACTCACTATCCAAGTACAAAGGCTCACTGCCTGAGAAAGGACTCCTTTGTCCAAAAGGGAGGCTCACTACCTACAGATGCAAAAGAGAACAAAAAGATCCACCAAAATAATTAACACATTCGCAGCTTGAATAAGGATTGCAGAAACCTTTAGCTCACTGCCTTCAGGAATCCAACACAGTGAAGTACTATTGTCTCAACTTACTTGAACACACACTTCTGCTCTTATGATTTATGGCTCACTTTTGTCACTTTGCATCAAACTATCATACAATTCTTCACAATTCTACTCCTAGTTGGCCCAGTGAAAGATTGAAGAGCAAGCAGATAGTTATAGATGACACTCCTGTAAATTGGGATGAGCTACTAGCCAACATTAGAAAGGGGAAAACAAAGAAGAAGGCTAGGGTGATTTTTAAGGTCGCCAGTAACGTCATCATGAATCATCGTATATTTTGTAGAATGAACCCCACGAGTTGATTCATCTAGATCTTCCATGGTACATACACCTTCTTTTCTATATTGTTACAAGTGTCACTAGGTATTTTTCTCAAATCATATGTTATATCCATGCCTTTTTTGTCTACAATAACCTATTTATTACCATCAACTTCACTTTCATCTCAATTCATTGGGATGGAATCACCTTGCACCTGTTCTTGCCTCAATACCCCTTTTTAGTCTAATTGAACTTATTGTTTTGGAAGTGTTGATGCACATTGAACCATTAAATCTCGGTTGTGTTGATGGTGTTTTCTGCACAGCAACAACTCAAACAGAATATGGAAATCCTATCTCTCTTGAAAGGTAAATCTCTATCAACAAGCCTCAAGAGATAACCTCAAGGTCTCTAATGTTAGGTCTTGACAATGCAAAAACAACTCAGTGATAAATGTGAAAATGTTGGTAATCACAAGGGACCTTACTACAAACAAATACTGGATCTTCAAACTTATCATATTTTGCAATAGTAAGGTCCCTTGTGATTACCAACATTTTCACATTTATCACTGAGTTGTTTTTGCATTGTCAAGACCTAACATTAGAGACCTTGGGGTTATCTCTTAAGGCTTGCTGATAGAGATTTACCTTTCAAGAGAGATAGGATTTCCATATTCTGTCTGAGTTGTTGTTGTGCAGAAAACACCATCAACACAACCAAGCTTTAATGGTTCAATGTGCATCAACACTTCCAAAACAATAAGTTCAATTAGACTAAAAAGGGGTATTGAGGCAAGAATGGGTGCAAGGTGATTCCATCCTAAAATAAATAGGTTATTGTAGACAAAAAAGGAATGGATATAACATATGATTTGAGAACAATACCTAGTGACACTTGTTGTAACAATATAAACAAGTAGGTGTATGTACCATGGAAGATCTAGATGAATCAACTCTTGGAGATGATTATACAAAATATACAATGATTCATGATGAAAATGGTGAACAAGAAAGTGTTTTCTTGTTTCACATCTTTCATTAATTTGTTTTATTTTCTAATATTGAGGTTATTGATGTTCATTTGTATGAGGATAATATATAAGTGCTCACACTTGATGATAAAATTGTTTAGGTAAATATTAGTGTAGTCATTGATTTTCAATTTGGAGCACTTGCCCTTGAAGAGTGTGAAGGTGGTGATCATGTGAATGCATTGTTCCTATTTATTTGGTGAAATACTTGTATTCCTCATGTAGAGTGTTCTTCAATGGGATTACAAAAAAATTACAATGATGAATGTGGAAGAAGAAGAATTGTGTCATAGGTTGATTCTTGCAGCAAATGTGTCATAGTGATTTGCCAAGAAGGAATTGAAACAAAAAAATATAATGAATAATTTAGTTCTTCACTTGAAGTGTCTCATGATTCTAAAATATGTACTAGTGAAATGTTCATCAGTGCATGTAACATTGAGGTATGTTGGTTGCCTATTGTCCCTAAGACAAGCAAGGTTGTGTATGAGGATTTCATTCATGATGAATATGTGACCTCTTATGTTGGGGATGATGGTGTGCCCAAGTTTGTGGTGAGTTTGGGTCTAGCATACAAGTATGGAAGAGGTTGAGCAACAACACATGGGTCAGGAAGATAATAAACTTATTGCTTAGCCTTAAATTATGTTAGAGCTTCAAAAAAAATTTCTTGATGTGTGTGAAGAAGAGGTGCAGACCAATAGGTTGATGTGGCATATTTTCACTACAATGTGAGTTGGAAGAATTTTATTTTTGCTTCAATTCATGTGGGGAGGTTAGTAGATGTAACAACAATGTACCCTTATGTGAGGAAGGTTTTCGTTCCTCCACAAATTGTAGTTCTTTTAATGCTAACATAATTTCAAATTTTTACCCTTATTGCTATGTGCGCACTTGATGCATCATTAGATAGATCTACTGCCTATTTTTTATGGCTTCCCTACAATGAAAAAGTTGATAATGAGGTGAATTATCACTACATGGGAAATATTTGTTCTTTGATACATGCAGGAAAAAAATTGCATTTATTGTAGCTAGGTAGTGAATGTAACTATGGTTTAAGGGGGACCAACTAATTTAGAAGATTTGTCTTTGATAGAGACAAGTTGTTGTGGCAGTTTGGCACTCAAGATTTACAAGTCATGTACATATTAGAGTAGTTTATTTTGTTGCAAAGAAGTGTTGTTGCACACTTTACATTCTTATTAGGAGAATGTATGGCTCTAGTTGTCATGTTTTCCTCCAAGTGTAGTTTGCACCTATTGCCTTTTGTTTTTTGAGTGTGCTATGAGGAATTTAACAATTGTTTCGAGGACAATCATATAGTCTCCAAAATATTTTTCTCTCTTTAGGTTGTTTGTAAGGCTTACGATGGCTCCATGCCCAATGTACTAATAAGGCTACTAGATCCATGATTAGTAGACAAGAGGTCACCAAAATTCTATCATTTCATGTCATTGTCCCTCATTTTTATTATCATTTTTTGAACCATCATTTATAACTGATCTAAGATATTTTAAATGGTTCCCCTAGGTGTTAAAGGGGGAAAACACCATAGAATTCTAAGCTTGGGATCTTCCTAGTATTTTCCTTAGTGATTTTGTGTTTGTTAGACCTTAAGAGTTTCAGGATTTCCCATACCCTTGTACCTTCCCTATAATCCCTGACTCCCAATCTTGACAACCCACTAGGAATTTGTCAAAAAAGTTAAGTGTTTCAATTTTTCAAAGTTTCAAATCCCTCCATCCCTATTGGAATTTTCATCCCTAGCATGCCATTCCTTGAAATTCTAACATCTTGCTTTTCCTCATAAGCCCTTTTGTGAGAGTTTTCAAGTTTCCCATACCCCAATGCCATTCTAGTGGCATATGTTAGTCCAATCATTGAAGCCTAAAATTCATAAAAATATTAAGTCCTATAACCAATCAAACTTTCAAACTTCTTCATCCATCCCTTCCCTTGCAATTCGTTTCCCTTCATCTTTGCTTCCTGATCCCCAATACCTTCCACTTAAAAAAAGTTCCTAAGTCCTTTGAAGTTGAACTTTCAACCTTACCCCTATTCAAGTACCCATTTCCATGATTCCCTAAATATTCAAAACTCTACCGATTCCTCTATACAAACTATTGGAGTCCAAATTTCAAACATTCCCTATCTAGGTACCTTTATCCTCTAAGCTCAAAAGCTCAAAACTTTGTAAATAACTCTATAAAGATCTTCGAAGTCGGACTTTCAATCATTCATTATTTCAGCTCCATGTTAAGCCTTACCTGAAACTTTGATCTCAATAGCTCAACACCTTTCCTTTTGAGGATTTCCAGCCCGATCTTTGAGATGCATGCTAGACTTTCCCCCTTGGTATGTCAATCTCTGAACTTCATTGTTTGAAGTAGTAAAACCTTACCTACCTATGGGACCACTTAGAAACACCATTAATGCATCTATAATTCCCCCCAACTACCAAATTAGATTCAATGGTTCCCATAAATCATTCTTTATGTAGGTTGGCATGGATTCAAAGGAGGAAAATGACACTCAACCATACCTCAGTTATTATTGTAGAGACTAATGATTGATATGTCATCCCCAACTTGTGATTTCAATTGATTTCTTAGGCAATTTTTTTGTCCTTTCTCTCAATCCCATAAACCATCAATGCTCAAAGGTATGACAAGGGAACAAAGGATGCTCTTTTCATGTTTACAAATGATTAGATCATATTTTGAAGGGACATTGTTCTATAGAGTATTTATGAGATGATGGCTAAGTCGTGGGAAATCTTTGTAGCATACCCAAGATGAATCATGAAATTTATAGTAGTTTTGGTGCATTCTTATGTGGGTATTAAGGACCCAACAATCATCATTTTTAGGGGAGAGTTTTCAGTTCCAACAAATAGAGCAAAATAGAAAAAATTATCTATAGTAGATTTGTTTTTCTTTGAAGTGGAAAATATATGCTTAAGCCTTGTAATCAATAAAAGACTAATATTTTGCCTCCTTCTATGGCTATTATACTATGCATTTTATGGGTTTGAGTTGTATTTTGTGGGTTTCAATCTCATTTGGTACATTCCAAGTTGATTGCAGACATCTCACCACTTTTGCAGTTGTATTTTTTCACATTTTACCTATTGTATTCTCTTCATATTTTACCTCTTAACAATATTTTAATAGAAGATGTGTGACCCATTGTCAATCCTTAAAATAAAAAATTGTTCTTCTAAAACAAGTTAGAACTCAATTAATTCTTGGTGCATCATCACCTTTCCCTTTTAGTTATTTTCCTTCTCCTTTTTCTCATGAGAATTATTCTTTCCATGCTTCTAGATGATTATATTATATTTCAAAGGGCAATTCTTCTACAAAGCATTGATGAGATGATTTCTAAGTCATGGGAAATCTTTGTAGTGTACCCACAATGGATCATGGAATTTATTGTAGTTTTAGTGCCTTCCTCTGTGGGTATTAAGGAAAGGCAACGGTCCTCAATTTCAAGGGGGAGTTCCTTACTTCCAACAAATAGTGCAGAATAGAAAAAACTTCTTTGTAATAGATTTGTTATTCTCTAAAGTGGAAAATGTATGTTTAAGCCTTGTAATCAATAAAAGGCCAATATTTTGCCTCCTATGACTAATTATATTGTGCATTTTTTGGGTTTGAGTTGTATTTTGTGGGTTTTAGTCTCTATTGGTCTGTTTCAAGTTGATTGTAGACATCTCACCCCTCTTGCAATTGTATTCTTTTCATATTCTACTTCTTTTATTCTCTTCACATTCTACCTCTTAACAATATTTAAAAAGAAGCTATGTGACCCATTATCAGTCCTGAAGATTGTCATGTGCTTTTGAGGCAAGTTAGAACTCAATTAAGTCTTGGTGCATCACGATGGGAAATTAGAACTCAATGACATTGGCAGTAGAGCTTGTACAAATTTTTACTCACTAGATGTCTCCTTGAGAGAGGAGATCAAATTTTATTGAATTTTGAGATTCTTAAACATTTTCAAAGCTTGAACCCAAACCTTAAAGAAGGCTTGGGGAGAAGACCATTATTACCAAAATTTTGCATGGCTTTATGACTAACCATTGTAAGTCGGCCTTACTCATTTTTTGCAAGAGGCAGCAACCCAAAGGTGGATTGTGTTGAGGGTTGAAGATAGGGAGAAGCCAAAGGGAAGTCCCAAATCTTACAAGAGTGACAATGATAATGAATATTCAATGAATTCAACTAAAGAACACATTTAGCATATTTCATTTGTTCAATCTAGATATGCATAGTCTCCTTTAAATATTTGGAGAGTTTCACTTCAACACAAATCCATCATTGAATATGAACCAAATATAACCATTTAGGTACAACACAAACCATAGAGCCTAAAGAGGAAGCTATTTTGCTGAAGAAAAAAATGATGTGTCAAGGGAAACCCATGGAACTCAACCTAGATAGTGATTCAAAGAGTCTTTTTGTTAGATACAACAAAGTCTTAAGTCCAAGGTTTCAACAAAGAAGAATAAATAAACTAGGGGGAACAATTAAAAATAGCTTAAGCATGATTGTCTTTAGCAAAATAAAAAAGAAAAAATCAAATTTAGTAAGGTTCAACATGGTTTTAAGGTGAATCTCATGTGAGATTCCAGCCCTGCTTGTCCAATTTTCTAGCATACTCACAAGGGAGCCCTTCCCACAAAATAGATAAGGTAAAATCTTCTAACCATTGACATGTATTATCAAATTCAAGAATGGAAAGAGAAATATCCCAAGATACCATTGTTAATTGTCATCAAAATTTAAACACTAGTAACAAAAACTACATAATTATGAAAGGATGAAGTCATTTTTAAAAGGTAATAAATGCCCAGACATAGATTAAAAAATTAAAAAATTAAGACTCCTCCTTCAAAAAGCAGTATAATATGAACACCAAAATACAGACCCTAACTGATCCAAATTGTTTATTTAATCCAAATTCTTTATATTACTGCGTCTATTTAGATCAAGAGAGTTGTATTTCATAGAGCATGTCTAAACACAAAAGCTTAGAAGGTTCGCTTCTTGGCGGGTTTTTTTTTAATTAGTATAAAAGCACTTTGGAATTTCAAGTTGTATTTCTGTTTTAACATACTTTCATTCATTTCATGAGATTGACAAAGCTTCTGGCAAGAAGAAATCTCTTGAAAAAGAGAAGAATGACTTGCTGGGGTTTGGCAGCTGAAATTTTGAAACATTTGTAATTAGGATTTTGAAACATTTGTAATTAGGATTTTGAAACATTTATAATTAGGATTTTATTTTGTCTTCTTTTTTTTCTGTTGGGTCTCTTCTTATGATGGGGTGGTTGTTGCGAACATTTTGCTGTGTTTTGGTTGATCTTTTGTTCTAATTAATTTGCTGTAAACAATATCATAATCTCTTCAAAATCTATTTTACCTCTAATAAAAATCAATACTATATTCATCATTATCATATGTTTTATTTTAAACATATGGTCAAAAAAATACTTTAAACCAAAACATCTCTAAAGTTATTAACAAAAAGCCTAAAAAAGCCTATTACATAATAGCATCACAATATGTACCCCAATTTAGACATGAATTTCTAACATATTTTTGAGCTGTAACTCTACAAGCTTAAATATTGCTGAGATGAAACCACAATCCAGAAAACATATTACACATATAAAACAACATTTCCTTGATCCATAATAACATATTAGATCCTCACTTTATATCACACCAGAGCTTAAAACAAAGGACTGTTCTTGCAAGTAGCAAATGGTCTGTGTGACCTTCAAATTCTAAAGATTAAATCTCTCCATCCCATAATTCTTCAACAGTCTTGTAGGGGCTGGTTGTGCTATTAACAAAAGCATCCCCGCGATATAACTTAACCTGCTTAAGCATGCCAATCTTATCATGATCACTCGGAGTCAAAGACCAATCAAAAATTTGAAAATTTGAAAATATTCTCTCTCTGTTATAGCTCTTGGGCAGCATATTCACTCCCTGTTCTATCCCCCACCTTAATATAACCTGCAATTGCACGACAGTAACTTGAGTTTCCAGCTTAGGTTCGTAATCCCAAGAAAAATATCTAATCAAATATGAATGAATATCTGGGCTCTAGTCTTTCCATACTTTTGAGCAATTTCATGGATGAGGGGGTCATCCATCACCAGATTTGAGCCCCATGGAGTATTTGGAGCCCCCAAAGGAGACCATGCACTCACATGAATGTTATGCTTGCTGCAATAATCTCTCAACTTCTTTTGCTGCCATTGTGGATGCATCTCCACCTGCCATTACATTCCATAATCATCGCATATAGATAGAAATAAATTACTATACCAAGTAATGCCCATGACTTAAGAGAAGGTTTTGGAACCGGACTAAAATACAGAGATTCAAGAGGTAGATTTGTGTGAAGAATTATTAACCAGTCATCACATATTTTAAAAATAAATTGATAAAGCAAGCTCTTTAGCTAGTACTTTGGTAAGAATATTAGAGTCTCTCAATGTGAGAAGGAATTAATGATCATTTATACGGTTCTAGGAAAATTCATTGCCAGCAATTTATTGACGGAAAATTCACCGTCAACAATTCACCGTAGAAAAATTCATCGTCATGACAAATTCACCTCAAAGAAAATTCACCACCATCAATTAGTTTTCCGTGGCGGTGAATTGCTGGTGGTGAATTTTGCCGCAGTGAATTGTTGGCAGTGAATTTTCCATATTGCTCACGGTTAATTTGCCTGATGCCCATTTATACATTAGAAAAACGCTTGCTAGAGATATTTTACATTTATCAAAGATACATTTAGTCAATTCAGGCAAAGCCTCATCCCCTAGCAATGGAAACAAATAGACCTCAAAGAACATCTATACAACTTTGTTAGAAGAAATTTAATACGAATTACATATAATTCTGCACTGTACCATGTAATAGCAAAGATTCAATGGGGAATGGAGATTTGAATGATCTACATAATTTGTTAAGTTTACCCATTGATTCACAAGGGCACAGTTATATTAAGGGTTTTTAGATTATAAAAAATAAAAGTATATACAACCTTAAAGAGGCGTATGACAAGTAACTCATTACCTGATCAACTGCAGGAGGGATCTTAGCATGGCTCAATAGGTCTTCAATCTTCTTAGAGGAAAAGTTACTAACCCCAATGGCTTTGGTAAGCCCCATCTCCATGCATTGCTCCATACCCTGCCAAGTAGACTTTATATCTAAGGGCAAAAAGTCTTCTTCTTTAGGCCCGGAATATGGATTCATCTCTGTTCTCGGCTTGGCAGGTTTGCGGTCAAGGAACGCGGAAATTGGAGCTTCTTTTCTTAGTTTGACAGGCCAGTGGATAAGGTACAGATCAACGTAATCCAGTTGTAAATTCCTGAATATTAGAAATAATTTGGAATAAGAAGTTCTGCAATATGGAGATAATATAAGAGACTGAAATTGTAATGAGTAAATCATACTTCAAACTATTCTTGATTGCAGTGACGGGGTCGTCATGTTGGGTATTCCATAGTTTGGTGGTGACAAATACTTCTTCTCTGTTAATAAGTCCATTTTGAAAAGCCGTATGCAGAGCTTCCCCCAATGGATGCTCTGAGTTGTAAAGGCTTGCTGTGTCGAAGTGTCGATAACCTACCTGCAAATATAATTGTTTAAAGAAACAACTCAATTGCATTAATGCTCACAAATTTCATCATAAGTTCATTGTGCTGCAAAAGAGCATGTAGGTTAGAATAGAAAGGGTACCATAACCCCATCTACATAAAGAAAATAGAAATAGAAAAAACCTCACCTACAAATGATACTTATGATAACCCTTCAAAATCATCAATCACATTACCTAACAATGTTTCTCAAACAGACTCAACTTGTAGAAGCTGAATATGACTGCAATTTTTTTTTGCAAATAAATGTTCAATCACAAGTCAGTGCAACTGCAAAAGCATATTTAACATAGAATAGACAAGGGAAAGGCTCTAATGTTTAAACACATCTGTGAAATGCAATTTTGCACAATGCCTCTAATTATTATATCAAAGTCAATGGTACAGCAAAAATTTATATAACCTGGGATAGACAAGTGAGAAGCTCTAATCTTAATCTTATCTATGGTGGATTTTATATCATTCACAAGTTTTGTTTGTTATTTTATATAGAAGTATAAGTCTCTGCTGATATCTTTTTGGCTAAGATCTAAAGATTAAGGGGCATCCATTCTATCAAAGTCTCTCGATTTCATCTCTTATGTCATACCTCCAAGGGTACTTCATCTCTTAAATCATACCTCCAGGGGTTTTGAACTGTGGTGGATGGCATATTCAAAGAACGTGTCATCACCCTCACCAATTGTGTTCAATCAATTGAGCTACAACCCTTTGATATCTATGATGAGATTTAAAAATTATTAGTACAAAAATATTCACCCACAATTACAACTATTAAATAATCTGATAGAAAATTGATCAATGCTGTTTCTGGATTAGACTGTCTCAGAGTTCATGAATCAACATTTCAGATCACATTCCATGATCCATCATCAGAATGCTAGAGAGCAATTGATCTGAAACATTGATTCAAAAATTCTTACACAGTCAATTTAATCCAAAAACAACATTAATTAATATTATGAATTGTGAAAATCTGATATCCTTAAATAATAAAAAAAAACTTTTAAAAAAACTATATAATTATCAGTCAGCTTGAAAGCAAACCAAATAGTATACAAAGCCAATTAATCAGCCTTCAAAAGCATCAGTCACACAACCTACTAATTTCAATAGTGGTTCCAAGCCAATCCAACTGTAGAACTGAAAAACTAGAAAACAGAAGCTAGAGCGTACTAATCTATTCTGTTGATTGGCTTTATAGAAGATAATTGTGGACAGTGAAATACACCTGGAGAGCTGTTGTCACGGCTGCCTTAATCTCCTCCTCATTCTGATCAATAGCAACAGTCCCCAGCCCAATCAATGGAATTTTGGCCCCTGTATTCAGTTGAGCAGTTCTTTTGAAAACTTCCATAATTGTTGCAGAGTGCTCTGCAAGCATTCAAAAGGCAGTACGCTTAGGTTTGCATCATGTCCATCAACTGCAGATTAAATGCTATATAATCAGTCTGAAAAATATACAGAAATTTTCACCATCTTTGTGGAGTTGGTGGGTAAAGTTGAAAAGATGTGAGAGCTCAAATGCCACGAGGAAGTGATAAATCCATAGTTTATTATTATTTGTCCCAGAAACAAGTCTCACGTTGGGATGCTGTTTGCTTTTACCTCATAATTGTCTCACAAATATTTTATTTGTTTCTCTTTCTTTAGTTTTAAAGCATTTCGAAAGCATATTCGCTTTTACAGTATTTTCAAGCAAAACACGACGAAACTCCAACGTGTTAGAAGTAAATGTCCACAAACTCACAAACACACGTGTGAAGGTCGTTCCTGGAAGACTGGGGTCCAGGGCCTGGAATTTGATGGTCTATTTGACCGTTTTTTGCATTTTGGACCGTATATTACAATCTAAAAATTTATTAGACCGTATTATTTGACTTGCTATATTTTTATATAACCGTAAATATGACTTTTAAAATTATTATTAAACCGTAAAAAATTATTGTGTCATATATATAATGTTTATGATAAAAATATAAATTAGTTTAGAATTGGAATAATTCTTTGTAATTTCACTTTATATTAATATATATATAATTTATAATATTATAAATATATTTATTAATTCAAAATCTGTTCAAAATAGAATCTTTTCAAGATTAAATATAGTTCTTTCTAATTTTTAAAATATTTTTAACAATAAAATTTAAGATTTTAACATGTTTACTAATAGTTATCATTGCTTTATATTAATATATATGATTTATAATCTTTATTATAAAAATATATATTAATACAAAATCTTTTCAAAATAGAATATAATTGTTTTTTAACTTTTTGAATATTTTAACAAGATTTATTTTCTATATGAATTTAGAAACTTCTTGTTAATTGTCATAGTAAATTTAAGATTTTTACATTTATTTCTAATTATCAATATTTTCTAATTTTACATTTTTTTTTAATATATATAGGATATCCATATGAATAACATAACACAAATTTTCACTATTTTTTCAACAACATTTATTTTACAGCATTTTGTTTATAGTGATTAGTGATTCGAGCTTTGATTTTTTTTTTTTAATAGGATTTGAAATTGATATTTAAATTTTTTTGACAGTTAATTTTTTCATAAAACGTAAAGTGACACATTTAAATGAACAAAGTAAAAAAAAATCATATAGGGTGTGAGTCAAATTCAGCCTATTGGGGTCTTTTGCATTATAAAATCAATTCGAAAATGCAGTTGTGGGGTCATGAGGGTTTAAAATTGTCTAAAGTCCTATCATTTTCCACACAACCTGACACTTGGGTAGCTCGAAGAACTGGATGCCTTTCCTTATGGCCATTATCACTATACATGAGCTGTTCCTATTTAATTCAAGTTGTCTCTTGTCATGAGATGGGTATATAGCTCCATAAATAATACTCATCTTTGTTAGGTCATCCGCAGATAATACTCATCTTGTCAGAAGTAAATGTCCACAAACTCACAAACACACGTGTGAAGGTCGTTCATGGAAGACTGGGGTCTTTTGCCTTATAAAACCAATTTGAATATGCAGTTGTGGGGGTCATGAGGGTTTAAAATTGTCTAAAGTCCTATCATTTTCCACACAACCTAACACTTGGGTAGCTCGAAGAACTAGGATGCCATGCCTCATGGCCATTATCACTATACATGAGTCGTTCCTATTTAATTCAAGTTGTCTCTTGTCATGATAGGGGTATATAGCTCCGTAAATAATAATCATCTTTGTTAGGTCATCCACAGATAATAGCATGATCTCTATGGCTCTTACTTTTTCCTTCATTCTTTTATTTATTTTTGTTGATCAAGCCCGCATAAAAGGGGTCCTTCTGACCAGAATGTGACATTCTATTTAATTTTCTTCTCTATTTCTTTGCAATTAATTTATGATGCAATATTTTAAGTTTGTGGATTTTTCACTTCCATTTCCACTAGTGGTATCAAAGCAATTATTTTGCAGCATTTGTGTTAAGATTTAATGTTTGTTTTGTAGCATTAGATGGCAAAGGTTTCAAATGCAAGGTGTGAACACCAAACTTGCAATAAGCTAACACAAGAACATCAAACAAAGTATATACTATCACTAATGGGGCTCCCAAAGATCTCCATCTTTATTGTAGCTTCCTCTCTAACGTGGACCACTTCCACTACTACAATATTTTGGGCCTCTTCTTGTGATAGGCTACATTCCTCTTCATTGTAGTCCTCAAACTCTTCTACTCATGTATTGTGATCTTCAATACCTTCCCCTTTTTTGGGGTAGCATAGTTCAACAGCTTCATCCAACTCATCCATCTCTTCATCTTCAACCCATTCATCCCTCTCTTCTCTCTAGAACTCTGGGAAAATCACATTTAAATGTCTTTTATCCACTAATATTCTTGCCAAATCTTCAAGGGATTTAATCTTTCCTTGTTCTGACAGTTCTATCCCTTGGCTAATCCTTGCCTTTATAACTTTCCTCTTTGGATATACCTTTTTCTCACAAGATGAGTATTTAACCTCATAATTCTTTTTCACCTTCTCACAACTCTTTAGTGCCTTTGTTGTAAATTTATTTTTATTTTCTTTCTTATGATTGGATGCCTCATATTCCTCCGATGTCCACCATAACTCCTTAAACTCATACTCTCAATTTTGTAACTCTTTTTGTTGGTACTTTGTTAGCTTTTGCCTTTGCCTTTGTCTTATCTTTTCTTCCACCTTGGTTATTCTCTTTGTCACATCTGTTGGAATTGTGTGCCTCGATCTCACAAGCTGAAACCTTTGAAAGAGAAAAGTCGGTGTGACATTCTTACTGTTTGGCCGACTAGCAGTTGTGGAACCTTGTGAAATGCTCAAGTCGCCAAGACCTTTGTGTTGTCTTACCGACAAGAGTTATCACTGTGACATTTCTTGTCATTGTGATCTCTCTCCACCCGGTAAGAACTCTCGCTGACTGTGGTTCATAGTGGTTATCGAGGAGACTTGTTGTGACAACAGTTATCGGGGAAAGATATGAACATTCGATATGAAGTCTTACCGACAAGAGATGTCTCGCCGAATGGTTATACACTTGGAGTCATCGGTGTAACATGTGACTTCGGTAAGAACTCTTAGCAACAGTGTAAGTCTCGTCGATGGGAATATTGATGTCGATGTGACTTTTGAACATCGGTATGATGTCTTGGCGAAAGTAGTAGTCTCACTGGCTGTTATGAGCTCGGTATGATGTTTCACTGAAAGCGGTAGTCTTTCCGATAGCGCTACATGTGTTTATCGTCAGTATGAAGTCTTAGCAATATGACTTGTCTCGCTGACAACTTTGCTTGATGAATATCAGTATGACATAAAGATCTATGAGATTCTTGGTGATAGAACTCTTGCCAATAGAGATTCACAAGATGGTTTTGCATTCGGTATAACGTCTTGCCGAAGGTGACGACTCTTGCCGATATCGACAGTTGGGCTTTGTGGCATCGGGGAGACACGGTTAGTGTCTCACCGACATGCGAATAATGTTTGAACACCTTGACCGATTGAAAGACTATCCTACGTGGTGTGACTTCGACCAATCGGGGAGCAGAATGGGAACCGTTGAAAGTTAGACTGTTGTGGCCGTTCCTGTGAGGAAGTTCAATAGACCAAGGACAACATGGATATACTCAGGAATTGAAGATGATGATTGGTGGGGTAACAGTTGCATGAAGAGCTCGATGTGTGACCAATGTGAATTCAATTTCGAGAGCGTTGTAACTTGAATGTTCTGTACAAGGTTGATCATTGTGTATGCTGTTGTAATTTGACATCAGAGAGTGGAGCCCGTACTTTGTATGTAATTTTGTTTACTATAATACAAAGGGGTTTTTCTTGGTGTGGTGGGTTTTTCTCCCGTAAGGGTTTTCCCACATAAATCTGGTGTCCATGTGTGTATGGTCATTTCTTTGTTTTGTTATTTCTTTCAAGTGTATCTTAATTGGAATGTAATTGAAAATTTAAAGTCACCTATGCATTCTTCCCCGAGGTTTTGACGTTAGGAGAGTTGTTTCCGCACCTTAGCTCTCCTTACAAGTGGTATCAAAGCCTGGCCAATTGTGTTATCCTTGTTGGTACGTTGGGTTTTTTGTGTCAATTCTATTTAGTGGGAGTCTTGTAGAAATTTTGGTAATTCGAATTACAGGTTAAGATGGCAAGCACGTCAGAAAGGTTGAAATTGAGAAATTCAATGGCAGCAATTTTGAGTTGTGGAAACTTAAAATGGAAGATCTATTGGTTGATAGTGATCTTTGGATTGTTGTGTCTGGAACGAAGCCTACAGGCATGAAGCAAGAGGATTGGGACCTTGCATATAGAAAATTAAAGGGGCTGATAAGGCTCTATTTAGCAGACTCTGTTCTTCTGAATGTTCATGAAGAAAAGACTACATCTTCCTTGTGGAAAAGACTGGCAGCTATTTATTAGGGCAAGTCCTTGGTGAATAAATTGTTCTTGAGGAAGAAGTTGTACACTTTGAGAATGCAGGAGGGAGGGTTTGTTGCTGATCATTTGAACGCATTCAACATGTTGATTACTCAGTTAGCATCTGTGGGTGTGAAGATTGATGAAGAAGATCATTGTATGTTGTTATTATGTTCTTTGCCAGATTCTTGGGATCACTTGGTGATGGCTATTGGGAGTACGACATCCACTTTTAAGATGGAAGATGTTGTTTTGTTATCATAAGAGATGAGAAGGAAATCTTCGAGATGAAGGAGGCTCTTGCTGTTAGAGGCAAATCGAAATGGCAAGAAGAAGGACAAAAAGTCAAAATCCAAATCGAGGGGGAGATCAAAGTCTCCTGGCAAGAAGTCCAAGGTGAAGTGCTAGAATTGTGGGCAACCTAGTCATGTCCAAAAGGATTGTAAAGAGGAGAAAAAGAAGAAGAAGAATTCTTCCGACAATGATTCTTCTCATAGTGATGTAGATGCCTTCATTGCAGCCTTGGCTATAAAGCATCGATGATGTCTCATTGATTGATTCGGAGCATCTTTCCACATGACATCTCATAGAGATTGGTTCACGGCATGAAAAATACGATGGTGGAAAGGTGTATTTGGCAAGTGATTCATCTTTGGAAATAGTTTTCCGTGGAAGAGTCAAAATTCAATTCCGTGATGGAAGAGTGAAGGGAATCAATGATGTAATGCATATACCAGGTTTGGCTCGAAATCTACTTTTTATTAGTAAGTTGAATGATATTGGAGTGCAAGTCATGTTATCTGGAAATGGCTGTAAGATGACTAAAGGCTCAATGGTGCTAGCAAGGGGTGGTCATATTGGTACCTTGTATAAGCTGGATGCACATGTTGTGCAATGCAACAGTGTCTCTGCGAAGTCACAGAAAGCTACTCATGGGGAAAAAGAGGAAAAAGTTCTTGATAGTGTAAACTCTATGGAAGTTAAACTTCTAGTAGAAAAGACTATGCTCTGGCATCATAGGCTAGGCCACATTGGAGAGAAAGGTTTAAAAACCTTCAAGAATAAAAACCTGGTTGAAGGGCTTGATGACTATAACCTTGAATTTGAATTTTGTGAACATTGTATATACGGTAAACAACACCATGTTTCATTTTACTCCAGTCCTCACAAATTTTTTGGTTTGCTTGATTATATACATTCTGATTTTTTTGGTCTAGTGAATGTTCCTTCTTTGTCTAAGTCAAGGTACTATGTATCGTTTATTGATGATTATTCAAGAAGGGAATTTGTCTATTTTTTGAAAAGTAAATTAGAAGTGTTCAGTCAGTTTAAGGAATTTAAAAACCTTGTAGAAAATTAGACTGGAAAAAAAAATGTTTAAGGACTGATAATGGCGGTGAATTTTGTTATGATAATTTGAGAGGTACTGTAAAGATCATGGGGTTAAGAGACATAAAACTACATCTTACACTCCACAACAAAATGGAGTTGCAGAAAGGTTCAACAGGATAGTGATGGAAAGAGCATGAAGTATGCTGAGCAGTGCTTGTTTGGAGGAGAAGTTCTGGGCTGAGGCAGTTGCTACAACATGTTACTTGATAAACCGTTCTCTTGATTCTACTCTTGTTGAGAAAACACCTTTGGAAGCATGGTTTGGTAAGAAGCCCTCTTTGAGACACATTCATGTTTTTGGCTGTGAGGCATATGCATATGTGTCAAATGAGAAAAGACCTAAATTGGAGAACAAGGTTGTTAAATGTATTTTTATTGGTTATAGTGTTGGCATGAAAGGATACAAGCTTTGGAATCTTGATACAGACAAGGTTTTATACAACAGAAGTGTTATCTTTCGTGAGAATCCTTCTACCTTAGATCTGCAGTCAGAGACAAAATCAAAAAATAAAAAGGATGTAGTTGAAATTCCTCTGACACCAGATAAAGAGGAATTCAAAATTCAAAATGTACCTGAAACTAAGAAGAGCTCAAGTAGTTCTGAGAGTTCTGATGAAGAAGAACAAGCTCAGCCTCAACAAGTGAGGAGGTCAACTCGTGAAAGAAAGCAACCTGATAGGTATGGGTTTTCTTTGATAGATTCTACTTGTGCCTATGCTTTAATTTCTCGCACTGATGAGCCTAGGACTGTGAAAGAGGCATTTAGAATGTCTGATTCAAACTCTTGGTTGGAAACCATGAATGAAGAAATGGCATCATTAGAAAAGAATGATACTTGGAGTTTGGTGCCCTTGCCTGAAGGCAGAAAAGTTGTGGGCTACAAATGGGTATTTAAAAATAAAATAGGTCTAGATGGCAATGTGGAAAAATATAAGGCGAGGTTGGTTGCAAAGGGGTATTCCCAGGTAGAGGGAATTGATTATGGAGAAATTTTTTCTCCTGTAGCTAAGTTGACGTCTATTAGATTTCTTTTGTCACTTGCAGCAACGTATGACTTAGAGGTCGAACAGATGGATGTGAAGACAACATTTCTTCATGGTGATCTTGAAGAAGAGATTTATATGTCCCAGCCTGAGCACTTTGTGGAAAAAGGTAAAGAAAAATTGGTTTGCAAGTTAAAAAAATCTCTGTATGGATTAAAGCAATCTCCTGGAATGTGGTACTAGAAGTTTGACACTTTTGTTTTGTCATTGGGATTTGTAAGATCAAAATCTGATCATTGTGTGTATTACAAAGTTGAAAGTGGTCAAGTTCTTATTATTGCTCTCTATGTTGATGATCTGCTGTTGATAGGCAATAGTAAGTTAATGATTTTTGATCTTAAGTCTCAGTTGTCTGCAAAGTTTGAAATAAAAGATCTTGGTGCAGCAAAGGTATATTACAGGAATGGAAATAACTAAGGCGTGAAGTAGAAAACTTTGAAACCCAGGTCCGAAGTAAAGTATATTAAAGCTGTTCTAGAAATTTTGTATGAATGATTGCAAGCAACTGGTTTGTTTCAGGTTTTGCGGTGAACAAAAGCTATATGTTGAAAGGCTGTCCAAAATATCCTGTTGAGATGGGACATGACCCGGTGTGCTTATATGTACTTGAGTGTGGTTGGCGGTCTAATGTATGCAATGGTCTGTACAATGCTAGACATTTCCCAAGCAGTGGGAGTACTTAGTCGGTTTATGGCTAATCCTAGAAAGACGCATTGGGATGTTGTGAAGAGAGTATTTAGATATTTGAAGGGAACTTCAGAATATGCTTTGTGTTACCATGGGAACTTGGTTGAATCACAAAGGACTCTCAGTATTTGAGGTTATGTGGATTCTAATTGGGCAGGGGACATCGACAGCAGAAGATCCACCAGTGGATATATTTTCATGTTGAATGGTGGTGCAGTGAGTTGGATGAGTAAGCGGCAGGCTGTAGTCGCTTTGTCTACTACAAAGGCAGAATACATGGCAGCAACACATGCCTGTAAAGAAGCAATTTGGTTAAAACGTTTGTGTTCTAACATTAGTTTTGATGCAGGGAAAATAACAATTTACTGTGACAGTCAGAGTGCTATTTGTTTGGAAAAGAATCCTACTTTCCATGCCATGAAAAAACATATAGATGTACAGTATCATTTTGTACGAGATATGGTGGAGGATGGAAAGGTCTCTTTAGAAAAAGTGGATACTCTGGAGAATGTTGCAGATGCATTGACGAAGCCAGTGAGCACAGACAAGTTCAGGTGGTGTGCCAGTTCGATGGGCCTTAGTGCCCATGAATTTCAGTAGCTTTGTTGTGCTCTGGAGGTGCCTATGTGATCTTCATCAAGTGGGAGTTTGTTGGAATTGTGTGCCTCAATCTCACAGGTTGAAACCTCTAAAAGAGAAAAGTCGGTGTGACATTCTTACTATCTAAACGACTAGTAGTTGTGCAACCTTGTGAAATGCTCAGGTCGCCAAGACCTTTGTGCTATCTTACCGACTGGAGCTATCGTTGTGACATTTCTTGTCATTGTGATCTCTCTCTGCTCAGTAAGAACTCTCGCCAACTATGGTTCATAGTAGTTATCGGGGAGACTTGTGGCAATAACAGTTATCACGGAAAGATATGAACATTCGGTATGAAGTCTTACCGACAAGAGATGTCTCACCGAATGGTTATACACTTGGAGTCATCGGTGTAACATGTGACTTTAGTAAGAACTCTTAGTGACAGTGTAAGTCTCACCGATGGGAATACTGGTGTCGATGTGACTTTTGAACATTGGTATGATCTCTTGGTGAAAGCGGTAGTCTCATCGACTGTTATGAGCTTGGTATGATGTCTCATCGAAAGCGGTAGTCTTGCCGATAGTGATACATGTGTTTATCGTTGGTATGAAGTCTTAGCGATATGACTTGTCTCACCGATAGCTTTGCTCGATGAATATCGGTATGACATAAAGATCTATGAGACTCTTAGCGATAGGAGAACTCTTGCCGATAGAGATTCACAAGATGGTTTTGCATTCGGTATAACGTCTTGCCAAAGGTGATGACTCTTGCCGATATCGACAGTTGGGCTTGGCTTTGTGGCATCGGGGAGACACGGTTAGTGTCTCACCGACATGGGAATAATGTTTGTACGCCTTGACCAATTGAAAGACTATCCTATATGGTGTGACTTCGACCAATCAGGGAGCAGAATGGGAACCGTTGGAAGTTAGATTGTTGTGGTCGTTCCTGTGAGGAAGTTCAATAGACCAGGGACGACATGGATATACTCAGGAATTGAAGATGATGATTGGTGGGGTAACAGTTACATGAAGAGTTTGATGTGTGATCAATGTGAATTCAATTATGAGAGTGTTGTAACTTGAATGTTTTGTACAAGGTTGATCATTGTGTATGTTGTTGTAATTTGACATCAGAAAGTGAAGCTCGTACTCTGTACATGTAATTTTGTTTACTGTAATACAAAGGGGTTTTTCTTTGTGTGGTGGGTTTTTCTCCCATAAGGGTTTTCCCACGTAAATCTGGTGTTCATGTGTGTATGGTCATTTCTTTGTTTCTATTATTTATTTCAATTGTATCTTAATTGGACTGTAATTGAAAATTTAAAGTCACCTCTACATTCTTCCCTGAGGTTTTGACGTTAGGAGAGTTGTTTCCGCACCTTATCTTTCCTTACAACATCATGATATAACTCCATTTTTTTTACTTCATGACCGAAATTCAAACATACCGCTACACCTTCTTGTTTACTCACATGGCTAGGTCAAATGGGGCACTGATTGTTCGTAAAATTCAAAAAGCCTTGAAAAAAAAACAAACGTTTTCTCTCATTGAGCTAATAGCACATAAAATTCTACCTACACAAGTTTATTGTAACTCATTAGAGAGCTACCCACATGCTCTGGTCCCTATATTTTCCCAGGTTGTGAACCCTTCTCAATTGAATACACGATATGCACAAAGATGTTTACATTCCTCTTCCACAATCAATCCTTCATCACTCTCATAAACTATGCACTTTTTGTATCTATGTGAACGGAATAAAGGGATGATGTCATAGGCAAAAAATAGAGAAAACTACTACTATATAGCATGATGGCTCACAGGTATAATAATTTATTGCTTTGATACCAAACTGATGCAGATGAATCCTTAGATCCTACAAATTATTAGACTCGCCCTCAGTATAATAGAGGAAATAAGCATAATAGAACATAGACAAAAGTAAAATATTAAGATTCATACTCTACTTTGTACATTATTTAGACCCTGATAATTGCATCCCCCATAAGTTGACTCCTATGAGTCCAACTATCTCCTCTATCCACCAACAAACTCTTAAATTAACTCCTTCACAGAATAATCAAATCCTAAATTAACTCCTACAAAGACTACTAAGCAACAACAATCCAAAACAAAATAATCAACTCCTAAATTAACTAATACGAAGACTACTAAGCAACAACAGTTAAGAAATAGTTGCATCAATGTGTTAGCCCAATCACTAAAGCTTGAAATTCATAAAAAGCTTAAGTTCTAGCACCTATTAGACTTTCAAACTTCCTCATCCATCCCTTCCCTTGGCATTTGTTTCCCTTCATCTTTGCTTCCCAATCCTCAATACCTTCCACTTCAAAAAATTTCTTGAGTCCTTTGAAGTTAGGCTTTC
>VDFB02321827.1:72644-127876 GCA_007258455.2 Sequoia sempervirens
AATTCTTGAATAGACTCTTAAATATGGTGAGGGCTACCTATTATGGCTTTTCTTTCTTGATGAAGACAAGGGTGATTCCAACAAGTCAGAACACTTGTATTTATAGGATCTTGTTTGTATCTTTGGCATGAATAATTAGCACAATCTTGAAACTGAGATATTGAAGTTTCCAGGTTCTTGTAGAATGTGTCCAATGACTCAAATTTCTAAGAACAACACCAACCTTCTTAGAAAAATGATCTATGGATCATTAAATCGGTCCCATTAAGCATGATATAAATTTTTTGTCACCTCAAATGCACCCTTATTAGACTTGGTCCAATATTTTAAAGACATAATGGGAGTGATCTCCCAAGTATGGGACCTTGCTAACTTCACATCAAACACCCTAAGAAGGTTGATTCTTTGTGTTGATCCAAATTAATATAGATTAAACCTAACACCTAATCCTACTCTAATAATACTTAGGAGAAAAGGTAGAAGGAAAAAGTGAAAGGGAAAGGTGGTGATTCACCAAGACTTAAATTGAGTTCTAACTTTCATTAAAAACACAAGACAATCTTCATGACTAACAATGGGTCACACAACTTCTATTACACTATTAAGAGGTGAAATATGAAGATTACACAACAAGTAAAATGTAAAAACAATATAGTTGTAGGAGTAGTGAGATGTTTACAATCAACTTGAAATAGGCCAAAAGAGATTGAAACCCACAAAATATAACTCAAACCCAAAAAATGCATCGTATAATAGTCATAGAAGGAGGAAAAATATTAGTCTTTTATTGATTACAAGGCTTAAACATATATTTTACACTTCAAAGAAAAAAAATCTTGTATAGAGAAGTTTTTCTATTCTTAACTATTTATTGGAACTTAGTTCACTCTCCACTAAAAATGAGGATTGTTGGGTCCTTAATTCCCATAGAGGAAGGCACCAAAATTGTAATAAATTATGTTATTTTTCGTGGGTACATTGCAAAGATGGCCCATGACATAGCCATCATCTCATCAATGCTTTGTAGAAGAATGTCTCTTAAAAAATTGTTCTAATCATCCAAAAATGTGGAAAGAACACCCTTTGTACCCTTGTCGTGCCTCAAAGAATTTATGATTCTTGGGATTGAGAGTAAGGAAAAGAAAATCACTTGAGATATTAGTTGGAATTATGACTTAGGGATGGCATATCAATCATCAACATTTACAATAATAAGGTATGGTTGAGCACTATTTTCCTCCTTTTTATATGCACCAATCTACATAAAGAATGATTCATAGGTGTCATTGGATCTGGTCTAGTAGTTGGGGAGAATTATAGATGCATTAATCACATTTTTGAGTCATCTCACGGGTAGGTAGGGTTTTCCTACTTTTAACAGTGAAGTTTTGAGATTGGCATAATAGGTGGGAAGTTCGAAGGGCATCTTGGGAAGATCAAGCCCAAAATCCTAGAAAGGAAAGGTGTTAGGCTATTTAGATCATAATTTCAAGTAGGGCTTAACATGGTACCAAAATAAGGAATGATCGAAAGCCCAAATTCAAAGGACTTTATAGAGTTATTGATAGTGTTTCAAGCTTTCAAAATTGGAGGGAAAGAGGTACCCGATAGGAAATTTTTAAAAGTTTGACTCCAACTGTTTGTATAGAGGAATTGAAAGAGTCAAACATTTGGAGAATGGTGGAAATGGGTACCCAAATAGGGGTAAAGCCGAAAGTCCAACTCTGAAGGACTTAGGATCTTTTTTGAACTGGAAGGTATTGAGGATCAGGAAGAGAAGATGAAGGGGAACAAATGCCAAGGGAAGGGATGTATGAGGAAGTATGAAAGTTCAATGGGTGTGTAGACATCTAAAATTTTCAATTCCTAACCAGACCCGACTTCACCCTATCCTAAATGTCAATTAAATAAATATTCATTATTTATTTAATTAATCAATTTATCCTTCACCTTTATCCCCTACTTCAATTAAATAAATAAACATTATTTATTTAATTAATTTATCTTTCATCTTTATCATCTATGCTTTAATTAAATAAATATTTGTTATTTATTTAATTAATTTATCCTTCCACATCACCCTTGTCCAATAATTAATTAAATAATTATATTATTATTTAATTAAATATTGAGTCACGTGACTAACTAAGACCTTGTCTAGATTCATTGAACTTAGACACTTATCGCAAAAGTCAAACTAACTTTGCATCTCATTCATCCATTTAATATTGCATCTCCAAATATCAAGTATTCACTTAAGAATGTTGCCCTAACCACATCTTAAAGCTATGTGAAATTTGTCACATGACTACAACTTTTACTCCAAACCTTTCCTCATTCAATCCTAGCCATCCATCAATCAATCTATCTTGGCCCTTGATTTTCTTTTTACAAATTCTATAAATGAGAGGTCTCTTATCCTATTTGAGAATCTCTTCTCATCCTACTATTATGTTGTTGCATTTTCTATCTACTTCTTCCATAGCCTATCTAATCTTCCATTATCATATCAATATCTATTCATTTGATCTATCATCATATCAATCCTATCATCATGCTACTTTTATAAGAAACCACATTCCTCCATAAGCACATCAAAAGATAAAATCAAGTGGAGCTAGGGTGCACTCTACTTCAATTCTATCCAAGGAGAAAGAAGGGTTTTAGGTGAAGGTATTATGTGTATTGCATTATATTATATTTTATTTACCTTTAATATTTTCTTGTTTTCATTTTGGCATTGCCCGGTGGGACTCCCATCCCTATTTAATTGTTTTTTAAAAAAAATTCCTAACTCCATCTTGTTGGTTTTTAGATCTTTTATTTAGAAAAAAATTTAGAGCTAACTTTTGTAGGTTGAAGGCAAAACGCCAGGGTTTCAAAGATTTAATCATATCTTTCAAATGACTATAAATTTTTCTACATTTTTATGACTTAAGGTTTTGAATGATCTCATGATGCTCTAGTAAAAAAATAGATTTGTATCTTCCATATTTGGTGAGTTATTGGTGTAGGAGCACCTAGATCTTGTAATGCCTTTAAAAGGATAATTTGTCCAATTTATATGTTTAAGTCTAAATTTGTGTGTCAAGGCCATGAAGACGCTAATTTGAATGTAATAAAGTCACAAAACAAGTTACTAGGAGGTCCAAATAGAAAAAAAGAATACAAAACTTGTATTATTGGGATATTGTCCAAAGTTGTTAAGTTGGAAAAAGAGCACAATATTAGGAATGCAAAAAGGGTTATGAGGTAGTTTAAGAGGTTTACACCGATAGAAGGAGTTTAAAAATAAGTTATCCATTGGAAAAGTTATAAAAATCTTGGAGAGGCGAGGAAAAGCAGATTTTCTTGTATTCTTGTAACAAAATAAAATGTAAATAAAACCTTTGTTTCTGAGTTTGCAACCTTTCTTCCTTTATCTCTTACTTTGTATTGATAGTTTATCTTGTGTGGCATCAGTTAGAAAGGTGTTAGTTTCCATTTCAATAGTTTAGAAGGTTAGTTTTTGAGAAACAAAAAGAAGAAAAGGCACCTTTCCTGTACTCGGGTAGTGATCTCCTCATTGTGTTTTGAGAGTCTTTTAAGGAAGAACTCTCCATCCCACCAATGTAGGGATAGAAATTGGTGGGATGGACTATGTAGGACATCCTTAGAATGTTTAGAATGTTTTTGTGTGCAGGAGTAACGGGGATACAAATTAATGTTGATGTTTACAAGCCAAAATTCTGCATTTTCCATTCAAGAATGAAGGCTACAAGCAGGGTTTTGAAGAAATAATGTGTGCATGGGCTTGGAGATGATTCTAAAGGCCTTGGCAGACATATCAAAGCATGTTTCAAGTGGTGGTCGGGGTGCTTGAGGTTTGCAAATGTCTCATTCAAGAAACCCTCCCTATTTTTTGTGTTTTTAGCCTACAATCAAGGGTTTGATCATTGAGTACCCTATTCAGCCTATTGGCTCCTGAAAGTCAATGATTCTTGTGATTTGAAACATGGTCTAAGACTGTTTGCAGGTTTGGTGAGTAGTTTTATGATAACTTTCTTTGATAAATTGGCCTATTTAAGGGCTTTTACTAGTAGACAGCGTGTTGGTTCTATTATGTTTTGTGAAATAAGTATGTACAAGCTTTTTATAGTATGTTGAAAAGGATCAAAATGGGCCTGCGAATCTGTATTGGGATTGTGAATATGCTTTATGATAGAAAAAAAATCACCTGATTAAGGGCTTTGCCAACCTACAAGGGAACTTGAAGTATGACTGCTAACACAAAATTTTGTTCAAAAACTATGATAATTGTGACTAGCTTTATGATGAATTTGTTTGTGCAATGGCATTGGAATTGTATCAAGTTTGGTTTCTTTAAAGAGTTAAGAAGGCAGAGTCTGATATTATGGTGTTTGGATTTGAGTACAATGTGCCTTAATGGTGTTTGTGTGTAAAGACTTGTTAATATGCTAAAATAGTGTTTTGTGCAAAACAATGACAAAAGGAATTGCTAGTAGTTGGGAACTGTTGTATTCATGTTGATAAAAATGTTTCAAAGTTTGGAGGGCAGTGTATATTGTTTTGATCTTTTGGAATGGTGATTCTATGGTGTGTCTAGGTGCCTTAATTGCAGGGTAGGCATATCTGATATGTATACTCTGATATATTGAGTTGATTCAATCAAAGTATGTTAAGCCTTGTGTCTTGAAGGAATAGTAATTGATTATTGACATTTTGATGATGCTTAAGAGGAAATGAATCTGATGAAGGATTTGGCATAAGTGTTTTGTTGCCTTGGAAAATGAGAACAGTAGTGATTGCTTGAAGTACCATGTAATTGTTGGGTTTGTTGAACAGTGAGTTGATGCCTTGAAGTTGTGTAGATTGGAAGACTGGAGAGTGTTTTTGTTGAAATTAAGTGAAAAGTTGATGATCACATATTTGATCTTCTCCTGATTCTATTTGGGATTGAAATCCCTTGAAGAAATGATGGTGTTGAGGTGTTTGGTTAGGATGCTCTGCATTAGTTATTGTCATTTTATGACTTTTCATAAACCTAGTTTTTAAGTCGCAAATTAACAGATTTTTCAAAAATATTTATATTTTTAAAAATCTCTTAGAATTTTAATAGGGTTCTATTCTTTATATTTTTATTTTTGAAGTAAAAAAATTGACAAAATAATCCTATCTATGTCAACTAGAGTTTTTCATGAATCTACTTTTGAGGTAAAAAAAAATAGAGGAGATTAAGAACGTTTTAGATAGTAGGATTGATAGATCTTGCACAAAAAAATAGATAGTAAGAGGAATATTTTGTGAAATGGAAATGAAGGTTGACTGAAGATTCATATTGGATTTCTAAGGTTAAGGTAGACTATCTTGGTTTCCTTGTAGCCACTAGAAAGTGAGTGAATCACTTTTCAAATTAACCCAAGCATCTAACATAGGAGTGTCTCTGTCACATCCATGCCAGCGACCTCCATGTTGGACGTTGCAGTAGGAAAATAAATTAAAAAAAAAAAAACAAACAATAAGGAAGACTTGAAAAGAGAGTGTCAGTGGGTGAGTAAGACAGTACACCATTGCATTTAAGAAGGGATGGTGCCAAAATGGGCACGGAAAGGGCATCCATCATCCCTTAAATGAATTTGAAACTTTCCAAGTAAACTTAGTTAGCTAGAAAATAAATAAAATACATGAAATAGAAGACAACCGTAATTATGAGGAGAGGGCGCAGGAAGAAAATGGAGACCTGTCATTAATGCAGGTATGGTATTCCATTCTCTTGTCCACCAAAATTTATAGGGTATGTGGAAAAGACGATACCAGCTATTAAAAGATCTCTCGACTCCCTTACCGACTCAGCCAAGTTTAGAAGGCAAAGACTAATAATGCGTGGGGAAAGAGGAATGCAAAAAGAACTACCACAGAAGAAAATTAGAGAGGACGCAAGAGAAGAAATTTGCAAGAAAATGGAGAAGTCGAGCAAAGAATGGAATAAGAATGCCATTATCATGTCTCAAAACCTATGGATTATCATTTGATAAAATTTATAATATATTGAAATATCTTATTGTATAATTCGAAGTAAACAAATAGTTTGGGATAAGAAGCCTTGTCTGAGGGGAAGCATGCTAACCTTTATTTTTGAAAAATTTGTATGGTCTTGTGACTATTAGAATTACCAAATTTACTAGGTACATCTTTACACGATGATCTTATAGACACATTGTTTCCTCTATCTCGAGCTTGACCTAGATATCATTTTGGCTGAAGCAAGTTTTTAATTATTGTTGTAAGCCTTCTTATGGTTGGAAAATGTTTTATATTTACATGGTGTATTTATCTTGGAGAAAATAGTTATAAGGACTAAACAATGTTAGATGATATAAAGTTGTTTAATGAGTAAGAATAAGGTTGATGTATGGGCTTCAAACATATTGTTGATATATTCAAATAACTTATTATTGACCAATAAGGACTAGTAAAATCTAAAAAGGGAAAATATTATCCAACCTATAAACTAAGCTAATAAATGAATATGGAGTCACACTGCAAGGTAAATTAAATCAATGGGGTTAAGAACATTATTATTAATAATATTGAGTACCCATCTTCATATGATAATATAAAGGATATAATAGTGCACATTGGTCTCAAGTATGACTCGAACATCAATCCAATTTAGAGCAAGTATATAATTATTGGCATATGCATTTTGAGGTCTAAAAGAATGCTCTATACGATTATGATCCTTAATTTTAGAGAACCATATTATGGGTGGGGAACTTCGCTTGGGCCCATGTCAAGGCTTTTGGGCATGCAATCGATGCTTGATAATGATATTCTGACTACTACTATTATTAAAGGATGCACACTCTTTACTACTAACCAATCCTTAGACTAAGTCTAGATTGTGTAGCAACCTATACCCAAGTATGCTTGAATCTCCATGCTTAGAGAGATATATCTTGGATAACAATAATCTTATCAAAACCTAATGAATCCTTATTCTCCTATGTAAGAGAATAATAATGTGTAGAACCCTATATTGAAAACTATATGTTACTATCATTAGGATACCAAATGTGCCACAATGTCCTTGATAGGAAGTTGTAAGGGGTTTAGGGATGCTCGCATTGAATGATAAATGATAACCATGGTAAGGTTTAAATTGAGACTTTGTATGTGTGGATGGAAGCATCATGACCAGTGCGTAGGTATCCGTGAGAGATCTTGTAGGAGAACTATGTGTGACTTTGACCCATTTGGAAGCGGGAACGTAGGTGGTCCTTGGGCGAAGGATGCCTCTGTGACTTCAAGTCCGTAAGGGGAGGGCTTAGGGGCAGACAACTCCAAGGGTTGGGGTTGTTCCTAGTCGATTTGACCTTCTCTCTTTAGTAGACCTCAGTTGAGGAAGAATGGGTACTAGATGGGTATGAACAAGTCAAGGGAATCTAATATTGTGTATTTAATACATAATATGATTTTATATAATAAGTGAAGATTGACTACTTTATAATGGGTATTTAATTATATGTATATGATGGGTAAAGTTCATCTCGTGTTGGTTCCATGTACCTATTATGTGTCTGTGTAATTCAACTCCATATCTATGTGTTTATGTATAGGCTTGTGTATCTGTGGATTGAGATTGTGAGTCATGTTATGTATGACTTGCCCAAGAGTGAACCTCCAAGATATTTGAGCAGTGGCAAGCAATCATTGGACTGTGCCAATGACCAATGTATGGTCTACTATTGGGGATTAGTCAGCATTCACCTGGTTCACAGAGGTGAAAGTAACAAGCTACCCTAGTTATGATACAATCGTAGCAGTTGCACATGTAGGGACCCATCTGTGCAGGTAACGGTAATTCAGGGCTAATAGTATATTGATAGGATTCACTGAATACCACTGGTATGCACAAAAGTGACTGATGCCATGTGTTACCCAGGATTGCGAAGAAGATAGCTAGCAATACCACTAAGGTCACAAGGTGGTATATGTCGGGAGCTACTTCTTCCTGGGTGGACAGACTTGTCGCTGATGGCCTATAGGCGATTGAAGTCAGAATCCATTGGGTTTGGTAGGTTCATTGCTTGGGGAAACCCTTGGGATGGTGGATGGACCCGTGATGTAGTATGGGATGCACCAAATCCCCTTCTAGTTGTCAGACTATATACTTAGCCTTGTGGGGTTGAGGACGAACCCGCGGTGTAGTATGAGATGCACTGAATCCTCTTCCCATTTGTCCAATGGTGCAAAAGACCAGTGGAAAGGATGGACCCACGTTGTAGTGTGCAATGCACCGATATTTTTTCTATTTGGGATGCATTATGGACATGTGTTAGCCATTGTGATGTGTTAGCCAGTGTGTTGTGTTAACCAGCCAGTGTGGATGTGATGTATGTTGGATCTCGTTATTGTGCATTTGTGATGTATGGTTAGAGCTTGTCACTGCTTATTTATGATATATGCTAGAGCCAATCACTAATATAAATGTGATATGTGTACGATCTAAACACTATTGCACTTGTGATCGATGTATGATCCAGTCACTATTATACTTGTGATATGTGTATGATCTAGACACTATTGCACTTGTGATCGATGTATTATCCAATCACTATTATACTTGTGATTTGTGTATGATCCATACACTATTGCACTTGTGATCAATGTATGATCCAGTCACTGTTATACTTGTGATTTGTGTATGATCCAGTCACTGTTGTGCTTGTACTATGTACAAGCTAATCAACTTGTGTATATGGGGTATGCTCATGATGACCATTGTGTATAATCTTTGAGATTATGGTATGAATGATCTCTTGTGAATATTGTGAATGTTTGTACACAACGTTTGGTAATGATTGGTATGGACCCAACACTTGATGGCAAGATTATTATCATTATATTATAATTGACTATTTTGATAACTTACATGTACTAAATTAATAGTTATGGGATAAAGGTGAGATAATAGATCTCATACAAGAGGAGAGATTGAACTCCCTCTGTCATTGTGGGGCGAACTACGATGCCTCTGATTCCCAAGAGGGGATGCGTAGGCAAGGTCATCATGAACCCTAGAGGCTTAGGTCGCAGGTCTAGGAAAGACCTTGTCCTTAGGACCTTACCATAGTTTGAGTGTAAGTCTATAAGTAGTGGTGTTGATTTTTTTGCCACCATGGTGAATGTAGAGCTATTGAAATTAGCACTTCTAATTTATATGGAATATGCTTGGTTGGTTAAGTTGGTAGTTGATGCTAATTGAAAAGAAAAAAAAAAATTGTCATGCCCGAGATGGGGATTTTACAGTCTCAAGGTGTAAGAGCTCAATCTTGTATCACCCAAAAATATTTTATTTCACTTTGTTTGTTTAATTTCAAGTTTTCAGTAATATTATATTATATAGGAACCAAAAATTCTTTTGCATTCTATCATACATGCATATTTCACATTGTGGTTGGAAGAAAATATTCTACATTGAGCCTACAATATTACATTCTAGCAAATTTTGATCACTATAAGGCATATTCCAATTCTAGACTCACTATTAAGCATGGTAGGATAACAACTAATTTCATTGTTCAAAGCTTGCAACATATTTCCAAGGACTGTGATAATAAAGGAATATGCTTCCATACCTATTGGTCCCAAAAGGTCTTAGGGTATGAACTACATCAAGATTCATTGAACCATCATTACTATATTCGTTCAAAAAGGTTCTCTCTACACATTTTTCCAACTACATGTTACATTGAACATTGACCTTTGTACCTCCTTATGGCTAATAAAAAACATCCCTAAGGCCATTACTTACTATATAAGCATCAAACATGATCATTTGTAAGCAACTAACTTAATAGGAGTAGTAGCACGAGCTTCATATTGTAATATCACTTGAAGATTCTATAAATGACACATAGTTTTTCCCATATGTATCCCTGAAGATATAGGCTTCATGTTGTAAGAACTTGTAACAAATTGTAATCTAGATTATGAATTAATAAGAATCATGTTGTTATCATTGAACATTCATAAAATAAAATTGTGTGTTTGTTTATTAGGTTGCATGATTGGATAATACTTCCTTGGAGCCTTTGTCCATCATTGCATCAAAACCCAACTCGAAACCCTGAAAAATATGATAATAGATGATAAAAGTATAGTTGTATTAGATATGAAAAATCTAATGTGGATGGAAAACCCTAAAATAAAAGTAGGTTGTATAAACTCAACGGGGTTTACCAAAAATATAAAGGTCAAATTGAACACTTTCCATTTATTAATTATGTCATTTACAACAATCAATTAATGAATGTAGTAAAAGTATGGACTATTCTAGATAATTGATCCATGTGTAGTGAATATTAGAAAATTAGAACAATGAATGTTAAATTAGAAAAGTAAATGTGAAAGATAAGGCATTTAGATCTAGGTATGAAGATAAGACACAATATTTGTTGTAGATGTTGAATTTGAAATACCTAGGGATTGAAAATGAAAAGTCTTTGTTAGGATACAAATTGCCCGTTTGTATTATGTTACATCGATTCCATGGATTAGAGTTTGATTTGCACCCATAAAAATGTCATATAACTATGAAAATGATATGTTAGTTAGTCTAAACACTTTGGCCTCCTTACTAGTTTAGTTTGGCTCTATTTGCACCACCCCATGAGGTGAGAGGACCAAATCATCCTCCACCCTTGATCTCCATCTTTCAATCTCCACCCTTCATCCAATTTCATTCAAATCATATATATCCACGACTTAACAATTTTATCAAAAACTCACTCATTTTATCATTGGAGTGTCATTATGTTGCCGAAATAATTAATGAGCACACAGCCAATTGACTATTGTGACACATCTACTCAATGGGAGGCTCAACATAGTTTGTTTTCGTCTGATTCTATGTTGGTTTGAACTTTTCACCAATGATTTTTTTAGTGGTGAATATTTGCCAATTGGCTAATAGTTAAAATTTGGGAATCAAAATTTGGCTAATAGTTTCTGAATTGCCACATTTTTATAAAATTTTATTTTAGTCTTATTTAAATTGCTAGAGTGCTTATTTTATTAAATTTGTTAACTCAAAGATTTTCCACAATATTCGTTACATGATTAGATCAAATTCACCTAAATTCATAAATTATTGTAGAAATTTAAATTAATTCGCCAATAATATATCATAATTATTAATTACTTTAGGTTCATATCACCAATCTTTAGTTGTGACCATTGATTTATTAGGGGGTGGGGGGGGCTTTCTTAAAGCTATCTCTACTTTTCAGGCCTAATCATGAGTGTTTTGTTTGATTTGTGTGTTCTTTGATTTTTATTGTTTAAATCATTCACATTAGCACGATTTTCATGCACACATAGCCAATATTTGAATTTAAATTTTTTAATATTTTAGGGGTCAAATATGTGACTATGGGGTCAACCCTACACCTCCAAAAATGATTGGGCATGAAAATGGTAAAATTAGGTAGATAATATAATGTATAGAGATATGTACACTTATTGGTATGATAAATGCATTGGATGGATATATCAATATGCATGTCTATAAAGATAAGGTGGCAATAAGTGTATAGAAATATATAAATAGATAAAAATAGTATGAAGAACTCCAACTTTATATAAGATTATACCATTTGTTAATATACAAATATATTAACTTATTCTCTCAAAATAAACACAAATCATAATAAAAGAATAAAATAAAAAAATACAAATTTCATCATTATAATTATAATAATTTTAAATGTTATTAATCAATGGGAAAGACCAAAATTATGTTTCAAGATAGTCTAACTGGCCGATAACCAGCCACAAAAATCAAACTAAATAAAATGTCTTTGTGAATAAATATACACAGTGTAAACCAGAAGCACAAAATTCTTACTGATGAACTGTGGAAAACTCATACCAACTAAATCATTTAGATTTACCCTGATGTGTCAGTTAAACTTGTTGGATTTGTGGCTTCCTCGTGGCATTTCAGCTCTCACATCGTTTCAACTTTACCCAGCCACTGCACATAGATAGAAGTTTTCTGTGTATTTCTCAGACATTATGTAGCATTTTAATTTGTTGTTGATGGACATGATGCAAACCTAAGGGTACTGTCTTTTGAATGCTTCCAGAGTACTTTGTAGAAATTATGGAAGTTTTCAAAAGAAGTGCTCAACTGAATACAGGAGCCAAAATTCCATTGATTGGGCTGGGGACTGTTTCTGTTGATCAGAATGAAGACGAGATTAAGGCGGCCGTCACTACAGCTCTCCAGGTGTATTTCACTGTCCAGCGTCCACAATATAAGTTAAAATTGTCCTCTATAAAACCAATTAGCAGAATAGATTAGTACACTCTAGCTTCTGTTTTTTTTCAGTATTTTCAGTTTTGCGTTAGCTTGGAACCACTATTGAAATTAGTGGGTAGTGTGACTGATGCTTCTGAAGGCTGATTAATTGGTTTTGTACACTATTTGATTTGTTTTCATTCTGATGGATCCTTCAGTCTAATTTAAAATATTGGTGTAAACGAAATTTACACAGTTATTTAAAAATGTTTTCTATCATTTAAAGATATCAGATTTTCACAATTCATGATATTATCAATGCTGTTTATGGATTAGTCTGTGTAAGAATTTTTGTATCAACATTTTGTATCACACTTTATGCTCCATCATCAATGCTAGAGAGCTACAAGTAGTGTGACTGATGCTTCTGAAAGCTGATTAATTGGCTTTGTACACTATTTGCTTTGTTTTCATCCTGATGCATCCTTCAGTCTAATCCAAAAGATTGGTGTAAACGAAATTTATACAAATGGGGTAACAACTACTTGCTGAAGGTTTTGCAAATGGGGTAACAACTCAAGCGGGCTTAACCTTGGAGAAAACTCCCTGGTTAAGCGCGCTTGAGCTAGAGTAGTACTGGGATGGGTGACCTCCTGGGACGGACCAGTGCTTCACCTCTGTGAGCATCACCTAGATGCAATGAGTGCTAAGTGGACTATTCGATATCATGAGAGATGGGTTCTTGTTGAACCACTACTCATGAAACATGGGTCAATGAGTTTGACTTGAAACTACACGGTTGAATCTTGATAGCAATATCATAATTTGACACGCTGTGGAAAAATACCTCCTACTTATCAATTGATGAGCTAAAGGGGCTCTATTATGAATGGTTCATAAGGCACAACACTTGCTGAAGGTTTTGCAAATGGGGTAACAACTCAAGCGGGCTTAACCTTGGAGAAAACTCCCTGGTTAAGCGCGCTTGAGCTGGAGCAGTACTGGGATGGGTGACCTCCCGGGACGGACCAGTGCTTCACCTCTGTGAGCATCACCTAGATTCAATGAGTGCTAAGTGGACTATTCGATATCATGAGAGATGGGTTCTTGTTGAACCACTACTCATGAAACATGGGTCAATGAGTTTGACTTGAAACAACATGGTTGAATCCTGATAGCAATATCATAATAAGAAATTTATACAGTTATTTAAAAATGTTTTCTATCATTTAAAGATATCAGATTTTCACAATTCATGGATTTATCAATGTTGTTTATGAATTAGTCTGTGTAAGAGTTTTTGAATCAACATTTTAGATCACACTTCATGATCCATCATCAATGCTAGAGAGCTACAAGTACTGTGACTGATGCTTCTGAAGACTGATTAATTGACTTTGTACATTATTTGATTTGTTTTCATCCTGATGGATCCTTCAGTCTGATCCAAAACATTGGTGTAACTGTAAATGAAATTTATACAATTATTTAAAAAATGTTTTTTTATCATTTAAAGATATCAGATTTTCACAATTCATGATATTAACAATGTAGTTTATGGATTAGTTTGTGTAAGAGTTTTTGAATTAATGTTTCAGAACAATTTTTCTTGTAGCTCTCTAACATTGATCATGAATCATAAAGTGTGATCCTAAATGTTGATTCAAAAACTCTCATAAAGTCTAATCCAGAAACATCATTGATCATTTTTCTATCATATTATTTTATAGTTGTAATTGTGGGTGAAAATTTTAGTACTATTACTTTTTAAAGCTCACCACATATATCAAAGGGTTGTAGTTCAATTGCTTGAGCACAATTGATGAGGGTAATGACATGTTACTTGATTATGCCATCAACCAAGGTTCAAAACTTCATCAGTATGATATAAAGGATGAAGCTGTGATTATGCCACGGGAGACCTTGGTAGAATTGATACCCCTCAGTCCTCGACTCTTAGCCAAAAGAATATCAGGATAGAATTGTACTTCTTTATTCAATAGCAAAACAAACGTATAAATAAAATCATCAATAAATAAGATTAGAACTCTTCAACTTATGAATAAAATCGAGCTCTTCACCATTGACTTTGATATAATAATTAGGGGCATTGAGCAAAATTTTTTTTGCAGAAGGGTTTAAACATTAAAGCCTTTGCCTTGTCTATTTTATGTTAAATATACTTTTGCAGTAGCATTGACTTGTGACTGACCGTTTATGGCATCGGACAAATTTATTTTTTCGGTTATATTCAGCTTCTACAAGTTGAGTCTGTTTGAGAAACATTGTTAAATAGTGTAATTGGTGATTATAAAGGGTAATCAAAAGTATCATTTTAATTTTCTTAATTATTTTGATATATCGTGAACTTTTTTCTGTTCCTATTTCCTTTATGTAGCTCACCATTGATGGGGTTATGGTACCCTTTCTATTCTAACCTACATGTTCTTTTGTAGCAGAATGAACCTATGATGAAATTTGTGAGCATTAATGCAATTGGGTTGTTTCTTTAAAAAATTATGTTTGTAGGTTGGTTATCGACACTTCGACACAGCAAGCATTTACAACTCAGAGCGTCCATTGGGGGAAGTTCTGCATACAGCTTTTCAAAATGGACTTGTTAACAGAGAAGAAGTATTTGTCACCACCAAACTATGGAATACCCAACATGACGACCCCGTCACTGCAATCAAGAATAGTTTGAAGTATGATTTTCTCATTACAAATTCAGTCTCTTATATTATCTCCATATTGCAGAACTACTTATTCCAAATTATTTCTAATATACAGGAATTTACAATTGGATTATGTTGATCTCTACCTTATCCACTTGCCTGTCAAATTTACAAAAGAGGCTCCAATTTCCGTGTTCCTTGACCGCAAGCCTACCAAGCTGGGAACAGAGGTGGATCCATATTCCGGGCCTAAAGAAGAAGACTTTTTGCCCTTAGATATAAAGTCTACTTGGAAGGGTATGGAGCAGTGCTTGGAGATGGGGCTTACCAAAGCCATTGGGGTTAGTAACTTTTCCTCTAAGAAGCTTGAAGACCTATTGAGCCATGCTAAGATCCCTCCTGCAGTTGATCAGGTAATGAGTTACTTGTCATACGCCTCTTTTTTTTAACATAAAAGAGGGGTAAAAATTTATTAAAACAAGAAAAAATTACAGAGCAAAGTCATTACAGAGCCTTATCCAGCTCCACCAGATGGTCCAACTGATGAGACAACTCAGGGGGTAATTGACCCTGATCAACCAAATTCCAATCATGAATATGATCAGAAGCCCATTTAGCCAAACAATCAGCTACACCATTCCACTCCCTAGGAATATGAGTAAAAGTAACAAACTCAAGAGGATCACAAAGATTGAGAATTTGTTCAATAATCAACGCCAGGTGCCAACTAACATCATCTACCCTTCGCCTGTTAGATTGTATATACTTTTATTATTTTTTGTAATCTGAAAACCCTTGCTATAACTGTGCACTTGTGAATCAATGGGTAAACTTTAACAAATTATGTAGATCATTCAAATCTCCATTCCCCATTGAATCTTTGCTATTACATGGTACAGTGCTGAATTATATGCCATTCATATTAAATTTCCTCTTAGAAAGTTGTGTAGATGTTCTTTAAGGTCTAAGGAATGGAATTGCAGGTAGAACTGCATCCACAATGGCAGCAAAAGAAGTTGAGAGATTATTGCAGCAAGCATAACATTCATGTGAGTGCATGGTCTCCTTTGGGAGCTCCAAATACTCCATGGGGCTCAAATCTGGTGATGGATGACCCCCTCATCCATGAAATTTCTCAAAAGTATGGAAAGACTAGAGCCCAGGTATTCAATCATATTTGAATCTTTGGATATTTTTCTTGAGATTACGAACCTAGGCTGGAAACTCAAGTTACTGTCGTGCAATTGCAGGTTATGTTAAGGTGGGGGATAGAACAGGGCGTGAGTGTGCTGCCCAAGAGCTATAACACAGACAGAATATTTTCAAATTTTCAAATTTTTGATTGGTCTCTGACTCCGAATGATCATGATAAGATTGGCATGCTTAAGCAGGTTAAGTTATATCGCGGCGACGCTTATGTTAATAGCACAACCAGCCCCTACAAGACTGTAGGGGAATTATGGGATGGAGAGATTTAATCTTTAGAATTTTGAAGGTCACACAAACCATTTGCTACTTAACAATCCCTTGTTTTAAGCTCTGGTGTGATATAAAGTGAGGATCTAGTATGTTATTATGGATCAAGAAATGTTGTTTTATATGTATAATATGCTTTCTGGATTGTGGTTTCATCTCAGCAATATTTAAGCTCCAGAGTTGTTATAGTTCAAATATGATAGAAACTCATGTCTAAATTGGGGTAATAGGTTGTGATGCTATTATGTAGTAGGCTTTTTTTTAAATAATTTAAGAGGTTTTTGGTTAAAAGTGTTTCAACCATATGATTAAAATAACCAGTAACCAGTTACACATAAGGTTAGACTTCATATTAAAAAATTTATGGCAATGATGAATAAAATATTGATTTTTATTAAAGGTAAAATAGATTTTAAAGAGGTCAAGATATTCTTTACAACAGATTAATTAAGAGTAAAAGATCAACCAAAACACAACAAAATGTTTCCAACAACAATCCCATCAGAAGAAGAGACCCAACAGACAAAAATAAAAAATAAAACACAACACAAAAAAACTATTACAAATGAGACCAAAAAGACAAAAATATAAAACAGAACAGAACACAAAAAAAACTATTACAAACGTTTCAAGATTTCAGCTGCCTCCAGCTCCAGCGTGATAAAAACTATTATACAATTTGACAAACCCCAGCAAGTCATTTTTCTCTTTTTCAAGAGATTTCTTCTTGCCAGAAGCTTTGTCGATCTCCTCAAATAAATGAAAGTATGTCAAAACAGAAATACATTCTGAAATTCCAAGTGCTTTAATACTAATTAAAAAGAAATCCCGCCAAGAAGTGAACCTTCTAAGCTCTTGATCTAAATAGATGCAGTAATAGTAATATAAAAGTAGCAGGGACAGATATTATTTCTGGCTTTAGGGTCACCACACACTGTCTTGTTGGTTTGGCGATGGTCTATCATCTCGCGAAGGCCATCAGTTTTTGGATAAGATTAATGACAGATCCCTTTACATTGGTGGGGGTTTATTTTTTTTATTTTTTTTTGGTACATAAGAGGTCAAGGTCAAAATTATTGATAAATCAAGAATAATACATCAGGAAACATATAATATGCAGTTTATATGTATCTTGCGAATACTGCACTTAAACACAGTTTCAAAGCATTCTTACCATAAGACCTTAAAACTTTAAACAGTATAAAGATATTAAACAGTTTGTAAAAGAACAACCAAAAACATAAACCCTCCACCATATACTTCTTCCTGCTGCCTAGTAGACTTTGAGCGACGAGCAACTCAAAGGGGATTAAATTAGAGTTGAAGATTTTATTTTAAGTATAAAATTGAGGTCTAGGTAGTAAATAAACAATTTGGATCTGTTAGGGTGTTTGTATTTTGCTGGTGTCCATATTATACTGATTTTTGAAGGAGGTTTTACATTTCTTAAGTAGCCATGTTTGAGCATTTATTACCTTTTTAAAATGTCATCCTTTCATAATTATGTAGTTGTTGTTATTAGTGTTAAAATTTTGATGACAATTAACAATAACATCTTCATTCAAAGAAGTTTGTTTTCAAGGTATGCCCCTTGAAATATATATTTCTCTTCTCATTCTTGAATTTGATAATACATGTCTATTGTTATAAGTTTTTATCTTAATATAGTATTTTGTGGGAAGGGCTCTTTTGAAAGTATGCTAAAAATTTGGGCAAACAGGGCTCGAATCTCGCATGGGATTCACCTTAAAACCATGTTGAACCTTACTAAATGATTTTTTCTTTTTTGTTTTGCTAAAGTCAATCTTGCTTAGGCTATTTTTAATTGTTACCCTTAGTTTGTTCATTCTTCTTTGTTGAAACCTTGGACTCAAGACTTTGTTGTATTTGACAAAAAGACTCTTTGAATCACTATCTAGGTTGAGTTTCGTGGGTTTCCCTTGACATCATTTTTTTTCCAGCAAAATAGCTTCCTCTTCAGACTCTATGGTTTGTGTTGTACCTAAATGGTTATATTTGGTTCATATTCAATGATGTGTTTGTGTTGAAGTGAAACTCTCCAAAAAGTTAAAGGAGACTATGCATATCTAGATTGAACAAATGAAATATGCTAAATGTGTTCTTTAGTTTAATTTGTAATATTTGGCTATGGAGATAGCCACCCAAGATCTAAAGGCCCATGGAAAGCACAAAATACTCAGAAGATCAATATGACAAGAATAAACTGTATATTCCTATCAATGAATGCAAAAAGAATTGATGGAGTTGGTTTACAATGTGTGAGAGACCCTTGGTTATATAGCCAAGGTGAAGCATAAGATGCCATAAGATTACATGACAAGTGTCTTAATCTTATGATATGAGACAACTTATCACAACTACCTAGGTCACATGTGTTACAAATCAAAAGATAAGATAACAACTAATAACAACTAACACCTTATAGAAAGAATCTTAGGACCTAAGTAAACTTTACATGTGAATATGTCTCCTAAGTCCCTGGTACGAGGATTAACTAGGTACAAGACATTTATTCACACCAACAAAATTCATTGAATATTCATTATCATTGTTAATCTTGTAAGATTTGGGACTTCTCTTTGGCTTTTCTCTATCATTGACCTTTTACACAACCCACCTTTGGGTTGTTGCCTTTTGCAAATAAAGAGTAAGGTTGGCTTACAATGGTTAGTCATAAAGCCATGTAAAACTTTGGTAATAATGGTCTTCTTCCCAAGCCTTCTTTAAGCTTTGGGTTCAAGCTTTGAAAATGTTTCAAAATTCAATAAAATTTGATCTCCTCTCTCAAGGAGAAATCTAGTAGGTAAAAATTTGTACAAGCTCTAATACTAAAATTGAGTTTTAAATTCTTGTTGTGATGCACCAAGACTTAATTGAGTTCTAACTTGCCTCAAAAGCACATGACAATCTTTAAGACTAATAATGGGTCACATAACTTCTATTTAAATATAGATAAGAGGTAAAATGTGAAGAGAATAAAAGAAGTAAAATGTGAAAAGAATCTTTACAATCAACTTGAAATAGACCAAAAGAGACTAAAACCCATAAAATACAACTCAAACCCAAAAAGGCACAATTTAATGTAGTCATAGGAGGCAAAATATTGGCCTTTTATTGATTACAAGGCTTAAACATACATTTTCCACTTTAGAGAATAAAAAATTTATTACAAAGAAGTTTTTTCTATTCTACACTATTTGTTAGAAGTTAGAACTCCCCCTTGAAACTAAGGACTGTTGCTCGTCCTTAATACCCACAAAGGAAGGCACCAAAACTACAATAAATTCCATGATCCATTGTGGGTACACTATAAAGATCACCCATGACTTAGAAATCATCTCATCAATACTTTGTAGAAGAATTTCCCTTTGAAATATGATATAATCATCTAGAAATGTGGAAAGAATAATTCTCATGAGAAAAGGGAGAAGTCAAATAACTAAAATGGAAAGGTGATGATACACCAAGAATTAAATGAGTTCTAACTTATTTTAAAAGCACAATTTTTTTTTTAGGATTGATAATGGGTCAAACATCTTCTATTAAAATATTGTTAAGAGGTAAAATATGAAGAGAATAAAATAGGTAAAATGTGAAAAAAATACAACTGCAAAAGGGGTGATATGTCTACAATCAACTTGGAACATACCAAAAGAGATTGAAACCCACAAAATATAACTCAAACCCAAAAAATGCATAGTATAATAGCCATAGAAGGAGGCAAAATATTAGTCTTTTATTGATTACAAGGCTTAAGCATATATTTTCCACTTCAAAGAAAAATAAATCTATTATATAGATTTTTTTCTATTTTCTCTAAATGATGATTGTTGGGTCCTTAATACCCACATAGGAATGCACCAAAATTACAATAAATTTCATGATGTTGAACACCCAAAATATTGAGAGGGGGGGTGAATCAGTATTCTCTTAAACCATTTAAACATGTATTCAAAATATTTCATCCAATTTGCAGAAATGAAAAGAAGAAAATAAAACATGCATCAAATCACACAACACAAGAACATTAGATTTATGTGGAAAACTAGAGAAGGGAAAAACCATGGTGAGGATTAGCTCACAATATATTATAACCAATTATAAGATATTATAGAAAGGCTCACTGCCAGGTGGACTCACTATCTAATGAATAAGAGAGAAAGAAGAAAGGGTGGCTCATTACCAAGATTTGAACTGATACAATGCATCTATAATATGTTGGAGACAGTTCCACTGAAGCTCAATATACTAACTTAACACACTTTATATTTCTCAACACTTACACCCACTTTGCTCTTCTTCCTATCACATTCAAGTACTCTGTTTAGGAATTCGTACTACCACTTTCTCTACAACACACACATCATCTCTACAACAGTGAAATAAACTTACATTTATATGCATTACATCTGTAAACACCTACAACATCAATTAGGTTGACCTAATTAGATGAAACATGTAATACATCAACCTATTGGCTCAAGATCCAACCATACATGCCTCGTGGCCCATAAACCAAAACTTGTAACACATCAAAATAGGTTAGCAAAGACCTATAATAGCTCCCATAAGTTTGATCAAAACTTCCTTTAACTCCGCACGACCACAAACCCTTTTAGGTCAGTACCACTGGCGAAGCAACAATAAGATAACCAACTATTCATGCATTACCTAACATGCAAAATTCCAAAACACTTTCCACTTGTACCACTTATACTTCTGACACCTATAAACACTCTCACAAAACTGCATAACCAAATATTCTTCCACGATGGAATGTAGAGCATTCCAATCATGTACTCTACAATAGTAACACTATCACTGTCAAGTCTTATATTATGTCATCATTATCTTTGATACTAGAGGATATAAAGACATGAAACTTTGGATTTGGATTCCTTCGATATACTCCAAAATTTCCTTAGAACCACATAACCTGACTTTGCATGGAGAAGCAATGCAGGCCTCAAAACTAGTTCACTATACATTAAAAACTATACTCTGGGACTTAAAAAAAATCCAATACATATGTTCTGCTCTGGATCAAAACTCTTGCACTTGTATAATGGATTGCCATCACCACAATCACTCACGCTCATCAAAAATCATACATCAATGTTGACATTAATGACAACACCATATGTGCTCATGCGCATGTTACCAACAATCTCATTAATGACAAGCAATAATCCAATAATCTCCCCCTTTTTCATTGATGAAAACATGCCCAAATCTCTTCTCCATATATTCTACAAAATACTGTCCAACCAACTATTTTCTCAACTACTCTCCCCCTTTGGCATCAATGGCAAAGGGCGCACTATTCAAGCATACATACTTACTCCCCCTAACTAATATATATACACATGAGAGTAACTCCCCCTAACAATGCTATCCATAAAAAATGACCAAAAAATGCATTTCTATACTATTCACTATCTTCTGCATATATACAATGAAATCTGAAATTGCATAAACAAAATAGAAAAGTACACAATCAACTAGAAGAAGGAAAAATGCTTTTGTATGACACCTTCAATTTTGCAAGGTGTGCCTCCCAATCCTTTTTTCCATCTTCCTAATCCTTCTTGACATGGGGAGTTATTCACCTTCATCTAGAGTATTGGGTACCAGATTCAAACTTACTACCTTCTCTACATTAGCTTGAGCAGTGGTTAGGGATGTAAATCTAGCATTTACCAGGTCTTTGAGATGATCAAACTACATTATAATCTTTTCTTTTTTATTCCTGTAATTGAAATAACTGTCGATACAAATTCTATATTTCCAACCTTGTAGTTCCATCTACATCATTTTCCAGATCATATGCTCCAGAGGCCTTATCAATCTGAGACTCAATGGAGTCCATCTCATCCTTTATGTTCTTTGTGGAGTTGAGCCATTTCAAACAAAATCGAAACAAAATCTTTTCTTCCCCAACATAATCTTGAATATCCCTAGGGTTGTTCTGCAACTTACCATTTGAAGTAGCACACTTGTCTGAAACATTTTCCAACCTTCTCTCATTTACCTTCTTATTTACCTCCTTTTCCAATTTCTCCTCTAAACCAGTAGAATATATCAATGTTGATATCAATGAAAATACCATATGCTCTCATGCTCATGTTGCCAACAATCTCATCAATGAAAAGCAAACTTCCAACACATGATTCATCATGGGCATGCTATAATGATTGCCCATGACTTAGTCATCATCTCATAAATACTCTATAGAACAATGTCCCTTCAAAATATGATCTAATCATTTATAAACATGAAAAGAACATCCTTTGTTCCCTTGTCATACCTTTGAGCATTGATGGTTTGTGGGATTGAGTGCAAGGACAAAAAAATGCCTAAGAAATCAATTGAAATCACTAGTTGAGGATGACATATCAATCATTAGTCTCTATAATAATAACTGAGGTATGGTTGAGTGTCATTTTCTTCCTTTCAATCCATGCCAGTCTACATAAAGAATGATTTATGGGAACCATTAAGTCTACTTTAGTAGTTGGGGAGCATTATAGATGTATTAATGATGTTTCTAAGTGGTCCCATAGGTAGGCAAGGTTTTACTACTTCAAACAATGAAGTTCTAATATTGACATACCAAGGGGGAAAGTATAACATGCATCTTGATGATCGTGTTGGAAATCCTCAAAAGGAAAGGTGTTGACCTATTGAGATCAAAGTTTTAGGCAAGGATTAACATGGAACTAAAATAAGGAATGACTGAAAGTTCAACTTCAAAGGTCTTTATAGAGTTATCAACAAAGTTTTGAGCTTTCGAGGTTAGAGAAAAACGGTAAGTAGATAAGGAATGTTTGAAATTTTGACTCCAATAGTGTGTATAGAGGAATTAGTAGAGCTTTGAATATTCAGGGAATCATGGAAATGGGTACTTCAATAGGGGTAAGGTTGAAAGTCCAACTTCAAAGGACATAGGAACTTTTTGAAGTGGAAGGTATTGGGGATCAAAAAATAAAGATGAAGGGAAATGAATGCCAAGGGAAGAGATGGATGAAGAAATTTGAAAGTTTGATTGGTGTTAGGACTTAATATTTTTATGAATTTTAGGCTTCAATGATTGGGCTAACACATGCCACTAGAATGACATTGGGGGTCTAAGAAACTTGAAAACCCTCACAAAAGGGCTTATAAGTGTTGGTGTAATTAATTATTTAATTAAACTTACATAAGTTTACTTAGACATTTAATTATATTCCTAGGTATCATTTACTAGGTGATAGGTTCACATGTTTGCTTAGGATATAAGATTCCTTCTAGAAGGATGAGTTATCTTTTCTAGAAGTCTTATCTTATCTAGCATCATTTCCTAGGTAGTTAGTTGTCACATGCCATAAGATTATGAAACATGTCAACATATTACATACTACATCTCAACCTTGCCTATATAAGAAAGGCATCATATGTACTTTGCCATATTCAATTTGGCATTCTTGCATCCTTAATGATAGCATGAAATTTCTGCCATTTCTCTCTTGTGGAAGTTATTTTGTCTTGCAGGTGATTCTGGGGTGTTTCCACACTCTGAACTTCATCCTTGCAATCATTTGGTACAAAATATTGTTGCTTACCCAGAGACGGCTTAGCATAGAGGTCTCCTTTATCGTTTTTCCCAAAATGCACCTCTCGATCCTTGAAACCTTGATTCTACTAAAGAGTTGATAGTCTTGGATTGACAAGAGCCCCATCATGGCTTACAACCTTTTGTTGTCCCACGACAAGCCCAGGCTCTTGCTACTTTGAATACCTAATAGATTTCAAGTCATGTTTTGAGGCTTCATATAGGTGATTAAAAAGTTTCGAATCTTTTTCATATTGCCTTAAAAAAGATCCATTGTACCCATTTCCATTTGAATCTCTGTCATTTTGACAAATGTATAGAATTGGTTGTTTGGTGTGATCCAATCGGCGAATAGGATGAAAGGGAATCCAGTTCGGCCTTCTAAACCTATGCCTCAGTCTTGAAGGTCTACAATTTGCATGTGAGGACCTACAATCCACAAATGGTCAGATCTGACTCTTAATAGGTCCACCAGCTCTCAAAGCTTGATCTCCATTTCCATGAGGGTGACAAGAATGTTGAGATCTAGTATTTTCGACAAAATAGCCGTTACTGTACCACTGTCTCGAGCCCATTTTCCGATTTCCTTGTTTGGACATTCTTATCTTCCCTACTTGGAGTCATTTTAGTTTCCAATTTATTTTCTTGAAATATTTCCTCCTATTCTTGTGTACATCCTCCTTATTCCTATACATTTTATTTACCTTTTCCTTTAATTTTATTTCCAATTTGGATTTATCTTTTACATTTATTATTTTTCTATTTTATGTTTTACATGCTTATGTTTATTAGAATTTTGTTTAGTACTCGAGATTTTATGATCCTTGCCTTATAATTTTGGTTTCTCATGTTGCCTCATTAATTCTTAAATTTTCTTGCATGTATTGTGATACTTTTCTCATGTTTTTTCCACATTAGTCTTTGACTATTGATTATTTTCTTTGATCCTATATATGTTCATGTCACACTTTTAGAGTTACCACATAGAGTAGAGGGCATCATGCATTCCATTACATCTTATACCTTCATCATGTTGCATCTTCATATTATGGGAATCATGTCTCTATCCCTTTACATCTTATGCTTATATGGTTATATCCTTACATTTTAAGTCATTAATCCTTCCTCCTTAACATAGTGTGATTTTATTTGTCACATCCTTGCATTTAAGGAATCATACCTTCCCCTTTGTAATCTTATCATTTCATTGCTATATACCTTTTCATAGGAGATATATCACATGTTTTCTCTCTTTCACATCATATAAATTTTTTATTATGATATATTTAAATTAGATGCATCATGCCTTTCTCCCCTCATGAGTTTCATTATACTATCCTATCCATCTAGGGAAAACTAGCTTTATGCATGTGCACAATCATGTTTTTCCTTGCACCTCTTCTCTTCTCTACTTTTCATCTATTTCTCATGTGTGGATTTCATTCCTTGTTCTTGTGCATTTAACTCCTTCCTTGTAACATGATCTACTCTCATGTGTTCACCCTAGATCTTTTTATATAATGTTCAGGTTATCCAACCTATTGTGCCCCTACATCAAACTCCTTAGGTGTGAAATAATGTACACATGAATCCAAGATTTGAACAAATGAGATGAAGTGGTAGTTTCATGCTAGATTCAAAGTTCATCAAGATTGTCTCATCCTTCCCTAGACACTCATACTTTTCATGATTAATTTATGTTTTTTCCCTTATTTAAATTTTTTTCCTCAACCTCACCTACATGGCATGCACACTAATTTAGCCTCTATCCAAGTCCATTTACTTTTTAATTGTTAAATAAATTTCTTACATGTTGTCCAAGTTTTCCCATGCTCTTGCATTAGGTTGGCACATGTATTAGGTTCACTTGAATTGATTACATGTACAAATTATACTTGGTGATCTATACATTTAGGTATATATTGAGCTCATGATGTTTCTCTTTCTATGTTTTATGGTACTCATTTTATTAAAAGATCCACCTATTGCACATTTAGTGGTGATCTAGAAAGTGATATCATGATCTAGCATGTACATCTAGTTACATGCTAAATATTTGCAAGTGATATATACCAAATATGCTCATGATATGTTTGTAACTTATGTATCTAAAAAAAATTTAATTGATGAACCTTTTTTCAAGTGATATATACCAAATATGCTCATGATACCAAATTTTCTCATGATATGTTTGTAATTTGAATGCTTTTTTTTACTTTGGCTTTAAAACAAATGAGCAATTTATAATTTAGTGTTCTATTTATGTAATATTAACTCTACATGTTTCATTGAAAGCAGGTGTGTACATTTGTATGTAGGTGAATTCAAATTTGAGTGCAATTTGTGATAGAAAATCCAAGGAATAGATTAAGGAAGTATGATCGAACAAGAGAAAGGAAGAGAAAAGTGGGTGAAGGAACATCTATTGAAGAACACCCCATGGAAAATATTGATGACCAAGGTGACGTATAGGTACAAGAACAAATTGAACCTAGTAATAGAATTTTTTTTCTATGGTATGGAAAATTTGATGGAGATGGATGGGGATTCTCTTTTCAATAATATTTCATTTGAAGATATGCTATCTAAAAGCATAGTAAAATTACACTCTAAAAGAATATGGGATGAATTTTTTGAAGAAAAATATCTAATTGGAAGAGCACAGTTAGTTGAAAAGTTATTTAGACTAAAAAAATGACCCTTGTTTTGGAGTTTTTAGGGGTTGATAATAGAAAAAAATCATCATGTTCATTAAAACAAACAATTGTTGAAAACTTGCAAGAAGCATTGAATCGTATTGAAAACAAGAGTCGATCTAGTGATCTAAGTGCTGCACATAGAGCATTGATGACTGTAATTTCTAGTAAGAAATTATTACATAGAAGACAAGTTCAAGCAATTTTTGAATTACTAAATGTTTCTAGGAGAACTGTTCAAAGGTATATTGAAAAGATAAATGAAATAAATGAAAAAATTGAGAAAAAATGGATAAATATTTGTAGGGTTCCCTGAAAAGGTAGAATTTTAGAAGACGTAAAGAAACAGGTGGTTGAATATTGGACCAACCACTCTCGTGTTTCTTCCAATAGAAGGAAAAATATACAAATAATAGGTGAAGATGGTAGACAAATTTCTCATCCAAAACATTTTATAGATACAACACAAAGTGAACTTTTTGAAGCATTCAAGCAAGAATCTTCAAATGTGAATATGTCAAAGGACGTTTGAGAAACTATGACCATCATTTGTAGGTATAAATAAAGTACGTGAAACTTGTTGTCAAAATCATGTTGAATTTGATCTACACCTACAATCATATAAAAAAGCTATGGCAGTAATTGATCAAAATATAGCCATCCCTAGAAGCACAACACAATTTGTGAAGTCTCTTGTATGTGGAAAATCAGAAGATTTAGATAAATTCAATGTTTAGTGTATAAAGAATATATGTAATGATTGTGGAGATTTGAAGAATCTTTTACAAGTTGACAATATTGAAATGCAAGTTATTTGGAAGAGATTTGAATATGAGACATACTTAACGAAGTCAGGAGTCGAGGCCAAAAAAAATATTCTCAAAGAGAGTGGATTGCCTTACAATGAATTTATGAATAAATTTCACAATATCATATATCCACATATACAACATTGTCATGGTGCAAGATGACAAGCTAAGTAATTTCGTGATTCAAAGAATTGCTTTCCACTAGTTGTATTCTCTCTATTATATATTTCTTTGAGAGCTATACATTTAGTCCTCAAACTGAGATTCAAAGTCAATATTATCATTCAGAGAAAGTTGCAATCTTTGTGCAAGTTTGCTATAGGCATGCCGAGTTACATGTAGATGGTATACAAAGTAGCAAAGATGATTGCATTATCATCAAAGAGGTTCACTTTTATATCAGTGATGATATGGGTCATGATAGAAACGATGTAGCTCATTGTTTCAAAATATTTTTTTGAAGACCTGAGACGATGTGGCATAAATGCTAAACAACAATGGATATGGTCTGATGGATGCGTTGGTAAGTACATTGTTTTTTTTTTTTTTTAAATTATTTACTTTTAAAGTTTTGAGACTTAAGCTGTTCAATTACTTATATATCTAGTTTTTTGAAGCTAATTTGGTTTGAGCGCTAATTATTTGTAACTTCATAGGACAATTTAAGTCTGCAAAAATTTTTCTTTGGTTAAGCCATCAATGTATGCTAGACACAACACCAAAATTTTGTGGAATTTTTATGAGAGTAGACATGGAAAAGGAGAGCATGATTGAGCATGAGCATGTGTGAAGCGTGCACTTCATCAACATGAACTTGCTGGTAGTTCACCATATATATATGGAATCTAGAGATATTTAAAAAAGAAGAAGATATATTTAAACTTAATTAAATTCTTAAGTTCCTTGAAAGTAATAGGTGACAAATTTCGCCAACATGTGTAATTGTAGGTAATACCATACAAAATGTAAATGAAATTGTTGAATGGTGCAAAAGTCATTTTTCTACCCGTGACTCAACATACAACACACGATATTTTTGGGAAGTTACAGATACATCTAGTCAAAATTTGTTAAATTTGAATTTCAAAGTATGTGTACATGATTTAATTGAATTTTCAAATTTGAAATATATATATGTTCACTTAAATTAATTACTACTTGATGTTTGTAATTTATAGAAATTGATCGATCAAATCCTTATAATTGTCAAACAATTCATGATATTAGAAGTTTGCATCAAATCATGACAACGAGAAGTGGCAAGCCTTAGCAATTAATGTGAGAAAAAACATGTTTTTGTGTTGATTGCATTGAGGACAATGCAAATATTGTTCAATGTGAGAATATTAGAGATGGGTATGTTTCACGATGGGAAATGAAACAATTGATTTCAATGCCTCCTTTTAATGAAAATGACAATGTCAATGTCTATGATCCTCTATATTCAGTTGATTACGAATGTGTATCTGATTTAGTTGTTACACGTATGGAAATTGATTAACTTAAAATTGATTTAAATATATTCTATGTAAGTAATTTTCAAGCATGTTTATATAAAAATTTATATATTAAAAATATATTTACAACTTTTGTAAATTTACATGTTGTGTGTACATGAGATATTTTCGTTGTTGTTGCAGACCCTGACAATGCGGAAGGTGTAGATTACTATCTACTAAGATGTACGCAACCAAAAAACAAATTGGTGGAATCGATGACAGATGGTGATGGACAAGAGTATCCTATTGGATCAGCCGTTATTTAAGGCACATATTATCAACAAATAAAGATAGATTAAAATGGTATTATATTTGTTGATTATATGCTAGGACAAAATGTTCTACATTATAGTCACTTAGTTATAGCAACAAAAATAAATTTAGAAACTTTACCCAAAAAGAGGACGTGCCAAACAAAAGTGGAGGTTTCTTACTGGAGATCATGAAAATATTTTAGAGATAATTAAAGATAGAGAGGATCCAAATTATATGTACAAGAGCTTTAAGTTATTTTTTGGATATATGTACATGTACATGACTAGATATATATATACTCAAACTTTTTATAGATCTATCTATATCTATATTGATTGGATATGTGACATGATTTAGAATGGGTTTTTTTCAAAGGCATGGTCATTTATTTCCAATTACATATTTAAATTTGTTCTATGTGAAATTCTTAATTTAGTTCAAGAATCTTTGATTTCATAATTTACATTTGAAACTCCACTTAAATATATTTAAAGATTGAATATACATGCTTGATACTTGAAATAGTGACTTTAAAAATGTTTGAACATTTTTCTTAAATTCCTTTAAATAATCTATTTCCAATTGCATTTTTTATGTTGGACATGGAATTCTTTTAAGTTCACTTGAATGTTTGATTTCATTTGTTGAATCTTTGATGACTGTCTGTCCTCTGACAATATGCAATAACAAGCAACAAAAAATAACAACAAATACTAAAGGAGAAACAGAGTTCAAGTGCACATAATCTTGGGAAATCTAAGTACAAAACACCAATCAGCTGATTACAAACACAACCCCCAACTGGTATAGCACAATGATGAGCAAAAAATCATTCATTACAGATAGCTGCTCGAAACCATTACCCTTGACAAGGGCGATTTCAACTCATACCAAAATCTTTCCTACCTCAATGCCAACAAACTCTGCCGCTGCCAACACAAAAGGTTATTCTTTCCCAAACGATGAGAGCTCTATCTACAAACTGAGCCTTTAATCACAATACTATTGTTCGCACATCCAACCCTTCACCACCGTTTTCCTCTTTCTGGATGCACTTAGAATGTTCTCTCTTTTTCCCCCACCAATCATCGATCTTTTGCAGAACATCTTCTTGGTTTGGGATTTTGTGCATAACTGTCCCCTCCACTCACTAGACCCAACTTCTCAACCCGTTGCTCTCTCTACAAGTTTGAATTTACTTCAACCGTTGTAACTTTCTTACTTCCATTCACAACGAGAAAGGAAGATTCAAAATCTCCTTGCCAAATCAAAATATTCACGAGTTATCAGGAAAAGAAATGGGAGAATATTAAAAACAAACCAAAATTTCAATCCAAAATTGACGGGGTACGATGCTCCTGCATCAATATTAGACATCATATATATGCAATTTACAAAACCTAGTGACATTTAAAAGAACTCACATTTTTTCTTTAAATTCCTTTAAATCATCTATTCCAATTGTATTTTTATGTTTGACATAAAATTTTAAGTTCACTTTCAAATCTTCAATTTGATTTGTTCAAAGTTCCACTTATATGTTAGATCATATATATGCAATTTACAAAACCTAGTTTATGTTCCAATTTTGCATAAATTTATGTTCCATGGTTCAATTCTTAAAAGTTCAAGAATCTTTCATTTCATTTGTTCAACTCCACAAGTATAGTGCATCATATGCAATACAAAACATCTAGTACAACTTGCTAAATAAATAAAACCATAATAATGCATGATGTAAATAGATGTAACAAGTGTTCAAACCATAATAATGTGTATAAAAAACCTGTTCAAACCATAGTAATGTGTGAATGTGATGTAAATCATAACAATTGTATACCATAAAACATAAATGTATGTAATGTGATGTAAATCATAAAAAGGGTCTCCAGCATAATAATCTGATCTCAAACCGTAATACTTTAAAACATGTAAAACATCTCAAATAGAGGGATATCTAGTATGAATAGAATCATCTGATCTTTGGCCCAATCTCTTCCTTGATCCATGTCCCGATCTCTCCCTTGATCCATGGCCCAATCTCTCCCCCGATCCATGTTGCGATCCCTCTCCTGATCCAATATGTGTGGATCCATGTCCTGATCCAAGATCTCCTGATATGTGTCCTGAGCCTTGTCCAAAGCCTTGCACAAGTTCAAGTACACATGTAATTTAATTTTTAATACATGTATGTGTACATATATGTAAAATTATCTAAAACTTACATGTACAAGTTCAATGTGTTCAAACTTACATCAAGTAATTTAATTTTTTATTATTTAAATGTACTTCAGCTGTATACTGCATGGGATCGCCATCATGCTCCAAATTTCCAAACTCTTACAAACCACCATACTGCTAAAAAATTTCAAATACACGATTTCAATCAAGAGTTAAAGAACTAGACTTTAAAATAAATTATGTATGTACGTAAATTTTTAAAACACAATATATATATATATATTATTCAAGTACTTGTCATGCCTCCTCAATGGCTCTACCAATCCCACTAATATCACAAGTATTCAAAGACACCGTAGTGGGATTTGTAGCTGGTACAGTATGAGTCCCAAAAAGAATCTAACTATATGTTCCATGGACAAGATCAGGTGCCCCAATAACCTCAGTGCGATCGATAACATGTTGAGGAATTGGACAAGCTATAGGATCAATAGAAACATGATGTGCATGGGATCCTGTAGGCTACTGTGGAATATCCTTTGAAGTTACCACCTTGTGGCTTGTATGTGTACTAGGATATCACTGTCAAATAAAGGCCTGTACCTGGTCAAGAGGGATCCCATGGTCCTCTCTAATGACCTGATAAGCTGCTAGTAAATACAAAACAAAGACTCTACACATATTACGCAGTCGTATGACTCATATGATCAACATTTGAAGGAGTAGGTAGATCAGAACGAATAAATAGATCATAAGATGTAGATGTAGCCTCAATGGTAGGAAGGGCAATCCATGGGAATAATAAGTATCTACCAACTCGATCAGATGACGTTTGATCGATCTGTGTCGTAATAGTGGTAATACTATAAAAATATGGGATCTAGTGGAGCATGCTATTGAATCCCCTGCTGCTGCCAATTCCAAATGTTTTGGTAGGACCAAAAGGTTTGGGCCAACAAATTCCCTCTTGTTCATGAGTGGTGGAAAATGTAACACCCACGCCGCGAACCCTAGAGGACAAAACCTAAACAACTGAAAAAAATCCACAATTTTTTTTTAGTGAAATGTTGCACGATTGAAATTGAACATAAACTTAATTAATAACCTACATCCTCTAGGGTGCATGACTGCATTACTTAATTCCCATTATCCAAGTTTACAAAATCATATTACATAGTAATAACCAAATCCTAATCATCATTAAGCATCACATTTCATCAAATGAACCATGAGTTACAACCATACTTAAACATAAAGGAATAATTGATTACATTCATTTCAATTAACAAGTACAATATCATTGTATACATAATTCTTCACATACATGAGATACTTTAGTTTAGTTTTACAATTACAAGTTGTAATGTAATACTTCCTCGATACAAGAGAGGAGTTCTCAACACATGATACAAGATACATGATAGAGATACAATGCAATGATCACAAATCTCAAAGCGAAGAAGTAGTGCAGTAGTCTGCAGATCGAGTGAAGCCGCCACGACATGAGCAAGAGAAGGGAACCCAATGGAGGATGAAACATGTTCCACCCAACCGTGTGGACCCAAAGGTCCACCCCCCGTGCTAGAAGGTAACAAAGGGCCCCACCATCACTGACAGACAAAGGACTAAAGGCTTCACAAGGTTGACATGACACACAAGAGAAAGTAGAACAACGTAACACAACACAAGGTGACAACTTCCAGAGGCACACACATATAATACTGAAATGCTAAACAAGGAAATGATAGATCGTAGCAAGGGAGAGTGTCATCACATGGTTTTTTGCATGGGTTGCCCTGACAGCCTAGATGTCGACCATCTTGATAGCCTAGATGCCAGCCCCCATCTATGGTTGTCCTGATAGGCTCTCACTAGGCGCCGACCCCATAGGGTGACACATGCGGGACCAATTATCCTCTTATGGAGACAAGGATATTGGTCTTGCCGACCAGGCCTTCCCAACCCATCCTTAGCCTAAACAAACATTACAGGCATAGGTGAGGCATCCAATAATCTTAGTTAAGGTTTAATTCTACCCAACCCCCTTAGTTAATTGTTGTGCCTATAGCACACACACCTCATTCGGAATGGGGACCCTCTTTCTTTTCACTTCGCCGAGTCACTTTTGTCACCGCCTCATTTTTCATGCCCCCTATTTTCATGTTCTAGGTGGTTAGTGAGTCTTTAAGAAGTCATCTTGAGTTGGCCATGTTTTTCCACTGTCAAATTTTCAAGCCTTTAGGCCTTTTCGGAACTCCTTTAGCTGTTTGCCTTCACTCTTTAGAGCTAGTTTCCTTTGAGTCGGGCGGATCCGCCCTTGCGGGCCACCCTATGCGAATTTCCTTGTCTCTACGGCCATTTCAAACTGCCTTCACACAATGACCTTCTACATCATGGGACTCCTCTCACTGATTATCATTTTCATTGCTGAATGATCAAATGGCCAAGCCCTGACTGTTGTTCGCCCAACAGACTCCACCCTTCCCACGACTGTTTTCAAACTGACTGCCTACCAACCTTCAATTCCACCGTACGAACATTAATGAGGTGCATTAAATGCACACTTTTCTATAAATAGCTCGATTTGATCTGTCATGTTCATCTGCTAGTTGTTCATAAGCGAGTCAGAGCCCTCTACAAATGTTGTCATTGCACCTGCTAAGTGCATTTTCTGATTCAGGACCTTTGCTAACTTCTTGATCATTCACCTTCATTAGGTCTTAAAGGTTAGTTTTCCACCATGCGTCCCATTTCAAGTTTTCATTGATTTCTATATAAAATGGCTAAATTTTAGAAAAAACACTTAGAGATCAGCTAACACACACCTTGTGGAACAAAACCCATGACTTCAAATTGTGAAAACTTCAAAAATTACTCCATGGGCCACGTGCCGAACTTGAGGTCCCCATGGTCATTCTTCAACCAAGGCCTTCATCCCCTGCGGGCCCGTACCATCACCATCGCCATCACTGTCTTTGAAAAACACTTAAAACTTAACAATAACAATCTGCTCTTCTAGGTCCGCCCTCGTGGAGGGTCTGTTCGACTCGACCGCCCTGAACTTAGCTAAAATTTGAGAACTCAAACAGAGAGCCATCGACCCTCTTGGGTCCCCAGGTGCGGGTTTCTGCGTACAGAATGCCTTTAGCTTCGCCGTTTCAAACGACTATTCAATCATGGTCTCCCGACGGTTGGATCCCGCCCTTGTCATTTCCCATTGAACTTGACCACTCTGAATGCTTAAGTCTTAGTCCATCGCGGGCTTCTCCCCACGGACTTCCGCTTGTGAGTTTCCATCCTAGTTTTTTCATTCCAAATAGCTTCTACGACCTATCCCTTCGCCTATCGAACCTTGCCTTCATGGTTGCCGCCCGAGTTCAAAGTAAAGCAGTCTCCTCTTTTAGGTTGTCCTTCACAGGGTGTTGGTCCCCTTTTGCTGCCATGCTACAAACCCCCCTTTTCAAATGGTGAAACACCAACATTCGTCCAGCGGGCAGGTCTCGGTTTTATCAATGTTGTCCAAATACTCTCGCACTGAAAATAGCTAAGTAGTGCTTCTTCGGGCCTCGCTCTGCAAAATTTTTTGCACAGGTTGCCATGGCTGGCTGGCCGGTCCAAATGACCTTTGCGCACTGACCTTCCACATTTTGGGGTCCGAGCCCTTCGTGTCTATCTAAACTAAAATGAAACAAACAAGTGACGAACCTTAGGCAAAAAATCTTGATGCGGGCAGCTGGTCGCGGGTTGTCGTCTCGCCCCCACCATTCTAGGAGTCCATTGACCTTCATCGCACCGCTATGTGGGGCCTGACCCTGCCATCTCCCTCTGAATATTCGATAACAAGTGAGAAAGTCCAAGCTCCATGAAGACCCAATTGTGTGGGGCTCCCTACCTGGACTTCTGTCTGGCCTTCGCTGTCTCGAACGACCGTCACCCACCATCCACCCACGCCTTTCGACCTACATCCTTTTGAATGATTTGAACTTCAATGATGAAGCATCCACCATCCTTTGAGACCAAGGGTCCCACATGGCAGAATGTTGCCTGTGAAACATCGCCTTACCATCGTCGTTTCAACGGCAGGCCCTCAAGCAACTATGCTACCCTCTATTTCTGCATGCTTAAAAGATGAACTTAACACCTCCAAATCTTCGAAATGACTTTGACCCATGTGCTAAAATAGATTGATCTCCTTGATGGACCCCACCTTATGCCTAAATCTTGATGCGGGTTGGGATATGCGGGTCGTTTGTCCCTCCTGCAACTGCCTCCAGAACAACCACCAGCCTAGGGAAGTCTGCACCCCTGGGCCTGAATTGTTGTAACTTCTTCCAATGAGAGGCTAATGCTGATTTGAAGAATATGTTAGGATGTTTAAATGGTAAATTATATAATCTAACATCATTTTGCAGGATTTTGGCTAACCTTCCTCATGTTTTCATGCTTGAATGTGCTTACCTCTCTCTCGTCCACATGATATATGGAACCAGGTGCAGGACCTTCAAAGGAGGCCATAGAGAAAGACAAGGCAAAGAGGCCATCCAAAGTACCTCAAGGGAAAGAGGATAAATATCAAATGAAGTACAAGTTCCAAGGGGAACCCCTCAACTCCAAAGTCACCACAGATTGGAAGGAGATCTCAGATACAAATATGGGACATATAGATATTGATGAGTTGAAGAAAAGAGTCCGGATCAACCCCACGATAGAAAATGCTAGGAAAATCAGGAGCAGTGGGTTGGCCAAGGCTGCCAGTTTCCCACCTACTCTCATTGCTCCCGAGCTTTTGATGGCCTGCATGGAGGCATATCAAGAAGATTCTAGAAGAATTGTAGATAGAGATGGGAATGTATTGGCTGATTTGTCAACCAAGTCAATAGGGAAAACCTTTCACATCCCTACCTTCGGAGAAATGGAGGAAACACCCAAAGAATATGGCAAGGAGATGTGGGATGCTAATCCCATCAAGTGCAAGAAGCTTATCAACCAATATTGGTTGAAGGAGAAGAGGGGCAACACAAATAAGGTGCCCCAAGAGTTCTTCTGAAGCGATTTCTATGAGGAATACCATGACTTGGTGACCCTATTAAGCAGAGTTATGGGCCTTCCTACTATAGCCTTCTTTCAGGATTGGATACTATACTTTGTGGAAGAGATCCTCCAAGGAAAAACCAAATTCTACTGGGCGGGAATGATTAGTAATTGTCTACATGAGCAATTTGTGGCAGTAAAGAAGACTTCACGATTCTACATGATTTCATACCTTGTTTATTTGCTTTCTGATCGTGCCCAATACAAGGGACTATTTGTAGCACCAAATGTAGATCCACGCAGGGAATTGAAGGTCTATGATAGGTATCCCTTGCTCCAATACAAGAATTTTAAGAAAGACTATTGCAGAGTCAATGGTGCCTTGATAGGCCATATTATCAGAATGCTAGGAGGTGACTTCGAAAGGAGGGTCTCACATAGTGCTAATGCTTTCATCCACCAGTTCAGCTTTCTATTCATACAGTTCCCAAATTTTACCTATATTTGAGCTGAGGGTTTCTTAGAGAAACCATATAAGTTGCCCCGATACCTAAATTCCCAGTTGATACTACTTGAACTCTCTTGACAACTACATCTAGCAAACACCCTCCTAGGTGACAAGCATAAGGTGGGGATTCCCTATCCTCTTTCCTTTGACCAAGGAATGTATGAACTCCACACATCCCAGTGTACAAACTATTCTGACAAAGAACTTACAAAATATAACTTGGAATTTCACACTACCCGGCCGCGGATGGACCCATACAGCAAGCTCAAGAAGATGGTCAGAATCGAACACGCCCACGTACATGATGTTGAAGACTTTTAGGCCAATTGCAGGGATGAAAAAGAAGTGTGAATGAGGCACTACATGCACATGACATCGTACTTTTTCAAGAAGGTCAAATTATTCCCTGTGCCAGACCAAATAGTGGAGATGAAAACACAATGATTGATCCTCGATATGATGCAGTTGCCAATCTCCCACTGCTGTTAATTGATTGGAACGAAAAGAGGTCGATGACCTCAATATTCTGATAAAGCCAATTGAAGCGAGAATCAAAGAATGGATCAATGGGAAGATAGCACAATTGAAGCTATAGGGAGTGAGCCTAACATATGGTGAGCTCAAGGATGAGCCTAGAAGCAAGATTGACAGTGCCTCTACTGTTGCTGCCCTGACGGAAGAAACTTCAAAATCTCCTCCCACTACACGATCAAGAAAGAGAAAAGAGATGGCTGAAAGGCAGCCTAAACCTAGGGTGTATTCGAGGAAAGCCTCAGAGGCTGAACCCTCCAAGAAGCCGAAAACATCAGGCAATTTCATGGAAATGCCCACCATCCAGGAGGACCCGCTCTGAGAGGGAGAAGAGCAAGAGGCTGAGCAACCAAAGTCTCCACCTACTATCTCCACTCTTGCAGTCACCGCTACCACTGACATTGACACCACTGCTGCCCCTGTGCCTACTTCTTAGGAAATGGTTGCCGCTTCTCCACCCACGGTGGATATCTCAGGCCACCTTGCTTCCACCTTGCCTACTACACAAGTATTGGTAATTGATTCTTCCTCTACCACTACTTCCCCGCTCTCTTCCTCATCAATGTCCCCATCATCTCTCCCACTAGCTACTACAACAATTCCAATGCCTACCCTATTACTTCTAGAAGCCTTTACTAGGCACATGCAAAACATTCTCTGGGGTATTCATGAACCCTATTGTGCAGGCTACCCTAGCACAAGTTGTTGCTGGCCTTCATGTCCCTACGCCTCCAACCAAACCACTAAAGATGAAAGAAACAATTCAGATATCAGAAGAATTGGAGAGGCGAGAAAGGGAAGCTGCTAAAGGGATGGAAGAAGAAGTGGACAATTACCATGAGCACCTTGAATACCAGCACCTAGTGATTGATAAAGTGGTGCGTGAAGAGGAAGAGGAAGAATCACAGTCGTCCAAGGAGGAAATTGAGGAGCCCGATGCAAAATATATTGTGGAAACTTTTGACCCAGAGCTTGAGGAGGAGTTGGCTCAGTAACTCAAGAATGTTGGGGAAGAAGTAGAAAAACAACCCTTTGATGAAGAGAAGGATGCAAATGAGATAATGGAGGAGAACACTAAGCCTCCACTTAGGGAACAAGATGAAAGCCCCAAGCATGATAAAGAGATGCCTCTTTCCGAAGGGAAAGAAGAAAAGGAAAAGGAAGAAAAAGAAGAAGATAAACCTAAGGGAGAGACTAAAGCCCAAAAGAGCCCAAAAATGGAACATCATGAAGAACATGGGCACGATAAAGAAGAAGAAGGTAAAACTATTGAAGGGGAGGACAACCCCAAAGAACATGCAATTGTTGAATCCCCGTAAAAGGAAACTACATTCATTCGGGATTCCGATGAGGAGGGAGAAGAAAGGATAGAGTAGGAAGCTCTAGGTGATAAAGCAATGGAAATTCAACATGCCCGTGAAGAAGAGGGTGACCACAAATCATCAAAATAGGGGTCTCATATGCCTGAATGGCTAGAGAAACAATTGGAAAAGAAGACTCCGCCTCCTAGGGATCCAAAGGAGAGGCTAGAGGCCATCTTGGCTTGAGCCCAAATAAGTACAAAGAAAGAGAAAAATCCAAAGGTAGATCTCATATGACAATGCATGCATTAGGATCCAAGACCGTGCAAGTAGCCACCCTAGTGGTGGGAGAAGAGGGAATAAGCTATAACATTTCTACCCTTGATTTGGGAACAACAACAAGGGAGTAGAAAATCGATCACCTCAAAGGGTCCGTTGCCGTGCTATTGTGCACCAGATGCAAAGGATAAGACTTCCAAGGAGGAGTTGAAGGCACATGTCACTTATCTAACAACTTACATTCAACAATGGTTGTCACCCGAGGAGCTTCCCACCACATCGTCAGCACCACCACAACTATTGTCTAAGGACCACATTGACCAATTGGAGAAAAGAAAGAATTGGACAAAGGCCATAGAGGATTGGTTCTGGAAAGTCCTCTACAATGGGAACATGGGCATAGGCCATGCTGTCAGGACAACCAACAAGTTCCTAGGGTTACAAAAGGTACTTGAGGGAATAAGAAAATTTTGCACTGACTTCCCAGAGTTATATAGGATCACATATCCCAAGCTTGAGGCTATTCTCAAGATACCTAATGGATCCTGGGAGAAGGAGTTTTCTTTGGAAAAAGATGATCATTGGCTCATGGAGACGTGGAAGTTGAGCTTAGACCACATAAAGGAGGTGTTGGAATAGGTGCTCCATGAGGTGGAGCTAGAAATTGATTGGATCAAGGAAGTCTAGGCGACCTATGAAGAATATCTAAGGCTGATGACAAATTTTGATGTGCCCACCATTGAGCTAGACCCAGAGAAAATAAAGCCATACTTTCACAAAAAGATGGAAAATGGGACCATAGATGCACTTACACCAGATTTTATGGTTTTGCTGCACGAGCATTTGCTCAATCCGAGCAGGTGATTAATAATGCACAAAAGTATGACATGGACTAGGATGACCTCACGAACAAATCTAGGAAGTTTAACTTCTAGCTGATCCAATCGGATATATTGGAGTGGGATAAGCTCTGAGGATTGATCAAAAAATTTGTGGAATATGCCATCGTGAAGAGGAAAGAAGGAAATCTTGTGATTGATGATGAATTCCTCACAAAGTAGCTACAACAAAAGGAAATCAGCTAGAAGACAAAAGAGCTACAGTGTTGCCACATGAGGACAAAATAGGCTAAATGACAAAATATAATTTTAAAGTGCAATATATTTGGGGGTGGGTGAAACCCTAATGTAATAAAATCTAGACTACACAATGTAATTTAATCCTAGCCATTCATTTGGGCTTTGGAAAACTATAAATAGGAGTCTCCCCTTCATTTGTAAATGGTTGGAGAGCTGGTGTAAGGGCATTCTGTAGCAATAGAGAGCTACATTGCATGATTTATGGGTGTTTCTCTTGTGTTTCTCCATTATGCATGCATGGTTCTACTTACCTATTAGTTTAGTTGTTAGTTTCTTGAATGGAAGTGATGATGGTGTTTCTGTTACAATATTTGATGAATTTCTAGCTCATACTTTTTGTGGTTTGTTAATGATGGATCACTTTGTAAAGCTAGTCTAAGCTTCCTTACTTCATTGAGTTGTAACTTAGTTCAATTGCATGTTCATGATGTGTGTGTGCAATCTGAAAATCTGCAGTCCTCAGAAGATTGCACCAGTTTTGTGTAACTGTAGGTTCCTCTTGGCCAAGCAAAACCCAGTTTAGGAAATTTTTCTATTGTAGCAGCCTCCATGATTATTGTTCATTCATAGTTTTAGGTCTAGGAACTTCTCCCTTCCCTTGCCCTTTTTCCTTTTTTTTTAATAAGTAACGTATGCTAAGGTTCATTGCACATTGTAAAGCCAAATGTAAAGCTAAAATAGGAGTTCTAGACTGCTGCTTGAACCTGCAGCAATTGAACAACAATTTCTGCACCTTAAGAACTCCATTTGCAGACCCAACTTCCCACACTTTATAACTCATCCGTAATCTTGCCTTGTGATTCCAACAAATCACATGAATCAACTGAGATATTCCAAGCACTATCAAGACCTAACGTTAGAGACCTTGGGATGGTGTTCTGCAATTTGAATGTGGAAGATTGTCTTTCAAGAGAGGTGATGCACCTATGCATTACTTATGTTGAGAAGTGCATAAAAAACACATCAACATAACTGGCGCTAGGAGGGCTGGCCTGTTGAGGCTACAAAGTTGAAAGTTGGAAGTTGAAAGGAGCACTATCAAGACCTGACATTAGAGACCTTGAGATGGTGTTCTGCAATTTGATTGTGGAAGATTGTCTTTCAAGAGAGGTGATGCACCTATGCATTACCTGTGTTGAGAAGTGCATAAAAAATACATCAACATTAATTAATTAGGTTATCACTTAATTAAACTACTCCCACATGGGTTGTCCTAGACACCACTTCGTGCGCCGACCCCCATTGAGAGCCACTCCCCCTTCTACAAGGAAACCTCTGAGACTGAAAATAACACCACTTGCACAAACTTAAAACCCAAAGCAAACCACATAGCGAGGCATTAACCTTCCCACTCTCAAGTTCAACTCAATCACAAGTGAACATAATGTGCATGGAAATGACCAACTTACCAATATCAATGCTTCGCAACCAACATCATGATTCCAAGGAATTTCCATTATGAAAGCTAAAACTCCAACACCCACTTCACACAATAACATAAACATTGAACAATAGATCATAAACATTCATCCCAAAGGATACCAAGAATTACATCAGAAAGACGCTTCTTCCTAGCCTCTGGAAAATTGACTAACTATTGTTGCACAATAACTCCCATCAAAGAACTGACTAAATCATGAACACGAAAGGACTATTTACAATTGACACTCACATCAAGAGTGGAAACATCATCAAGAAGATAATCAAATTCAATCATAGAACCATTTCAGACGACTCCCACTTTAAACAATGAACATAATTACTCCAATAGATAACAATACCACATAAGTTCCAAACTTGTGCACATAATTACCACTAAATCCATTATGAGAAAATAATCTTCAATCAAACTTTTTACCATTAATGATCAGACTCCTCAAACAAGATATTCCAATTTGTTCTTTGAACAAATCATTCTATTATTAATATAAATAAACTAATATTCCACACATAATAAGTTCTAAACTTAACATTTCACGAGCTAAAATAGTCTTCAAAAATACTATTTTTTTTTTCATATACAGTAGTCTTCCATTATTGATTCCAAAATATCCAACTTCTATATTACTTATCCATTTGTTTTCAACTATATAATTTCAACACTTGAGCAAAAGACACTTTTGTAATAGACATAATGAATACACAAATACATATATAAATTTATATCTTAGTATACGCATATTGTAGGTATATATATCAACTTGGTAACTCTACTTTATACTCTATATATATTTATAAACTAAAATAATCTTAATTAAGGGCCTGATTTAATTATCAGATTCAGAATTTACCGTTATTCATATATTGACAATAGAAACTAATATCAAATAGAATTATTAATTGCTCCTTGCCGACACCGAGGTTGATAAGGATAAAGGGGCCAAAATGCATCTGGAGATAGCCCAAAAGTACACACTGATCTTGTAAACTCATTTAACACCGATGATGAAGACGAGGAAGTGAAGTAGAACCCATGGTTAAACTAAATGGAGGAGAGTCGGGCATCTCCAAGGCAACTCAACGAATTAATAATCAAGAAATGACTACAGAAGATTAGCGTCGACGACACTAAGAAGAGCTTGCCAGGCTAAGGAATGAGGAGACTACAAGAAGGTTGGCTGCAAGGGCTAAGATACAGGGGATGGATATCCCCGTTTTAAAGAGCTCATGATTCAGGCTGATACGAAAGAAAATATGATGCTGTTCTGGTACCCATAAATGGCATCATGGTTCCATTTCATGTAGCCACCACCAAGAGTATTACAAACCAACGAGATGGAGGGAATTCTTATATAAGATAGTTTCCATTATGCCAGATGTCGGCTTTAATGCCAACTACATGACGACTTGCGATTCCCTCGCAGTACTTGTGATAAGGAAATCTACTTTAGATCCAAGAATTTAAAGCACGTCGACCTTGTGGTACACTGATTAAGTTCCCCAGTCGATCTGGGCAATGAAGGAGTCCAAAAAGGCAGAGAGAACTACATTGAGAAGCTTCAGCTTCAATATTCACGCCATTTAGACTGGCAGATTAGAGGTCCAAATAGAAAATTCAATAGCGCATGAGTAGGATAAATATAATATTTACCAATTCATGTTCATAGGCGCATAAGATGTTGGAGAAGTGTTCGGCTTCTGCACAGGGGTTGAATTTAAATGATATACAAGTCATAGTTCATACCGATTTTATTTACTTGGGAGAGATGCCATGCAAAAGAAATAGGTGATATCATAGTTCCACCGAATTCATCTGCCAAGTTACATGGCATGCTAAGTGATAAGACCGCTAGATTGGACACAACAGAAACGGTTTATATTTCAAATTAACTATCATGCGTGAGTTAGCTCTATCAGACCAAGATATACCATACCAATCTGGATATAAAAAGAATTTAATTATCATGGTTTCATTACAAGTAGCCACCATTAAGAGTGTTACTAGCTAACGAAATGGAGGAAACTCTTATGTAAGGATAATACTCAATGCTCCAGGCCGTGGCATTACAGCCAACTACACACCTACTTCAAAATTCCCTGGCGGTTTTAATGTTAGGGAAATTTCCTTTAGATTCAAGGATTTAAAGCATGACAAATACAAATGATTAAAAAACCCATGGACGATATAAATGAAAAGATTTGAAAAGGCAGAGAGAGAGCGCTGGTGTCTAAATCCCACAAGCAATGGAGTTGATATTATAAGCTCCTACCTTCAGTGTATTTAGAGAGGGTTATATATATTTGATACGCGTTAAGGACTTAGCGAAAGAAAGGAAACACAAAGCAACAATCTTAGATACCCGACTCAACTGCAAAGCTTTCGCAGAAGGCGACGAACAAATCATTTCAAAGAATTCTTTCAGGCAGAGCCTTTCAAGCAAAAGTAACATAGATGCAATTAAGAGAACAGAGGAACCTGATTCGCTGGCTGGATTTGAAGCAGTGGTCCTTTTTTTTCAAATTTACAGCAACAATTCCTTCAGCACTGCAAGTCCCAATTCCAACTTTTCAAAATCTAGAATCCAGCTTTCCAGCCTCCCAGGAAAACAACTTCAAGAACCAGAACCAAAGAAAGCAAATTTCTAAAAAATTTCCAAGACCGAGCAAGTTTTCAAGAAACCCCCTCAGATTGTTCACGGCAAGAATTTCCTCCCAAAAAAATAAAAATTATTTCCTATTTCCCCGAAAAATAACCAATTGCCCCTGTGCAGTTAACTTCCATTTAATAATTCTTCCATTTCCTTTATTCCATCAATTTATTAACCACCACCCTAACTTTGTTTCATGCCCCTTCTATTTCCAATTTCATTCATTCTTATTCCTCCCCCCCACCTCCGACAAAACTAACTACCTTTCATTTAAAATCTCTATTTAATTTCCACAATTCACCACTTATCCCCTTGTTTTAATTTTTTTATAACTTTTAAATCATAATTTGTAATTGCACCTACTATCCACCATTTACTCCACCGGTTATAATTTTTATAATTTTAAAATCATATCTCGTGACTTACACACTCAAACGAATTGAATAATTTATTATTAATTTATTAATTTAATTCCTTATTTCCAAAGCCTTTTAATTCGATGTTTTCTATTTTAACAAAATAATCTAATAAAGCATAATCATGCAATACCATATCAAACTGCGAAATGAAGGACAAAACGACATCAATAAAGACAGACCAAGCCACAAACAACAACACTGTCAGAACGAAGAGTAGAGGGGCATTACAAAAAATCTTGACGTCTAAACTCAAGTTTGTCAGAAAAATGGCCTTTACCTTGGCCAGCATGCTTAGGATAAGATGTGTAGTCCACATCTCTCTATAAATGAAACTCTGCATATAATTGTTTGACAAAATATAGTGGCAACTGGAAACTCATCATTGTGAGGCCATCTATGATAAGCTACCAACCATCTAGGATATATGAATGGTGCAACAAGCTCATCCACACACCTCGTCACCATATATCTTCTAATTCTATTTTTTCCTATATAAAAAGGGAACATGGTAAAAACATTTTCTTGTGAAACTAATTTTCCGACATCTTTCCATTTCTCTGTGCCAATAACACTCATAGCAAGAGACGAATAAAACCGCTCAATACTGATATCATCAGAAGGATTGAATGATCGGATTATCCCAATCATTCCTATAATCTCGTCTCTAATTTTGACTAATCGATCTCGATTAGCCAAATCAGGCGACTTGTGAATTGTTTGATCCAAACATCTTAGTGCATTTTCTAATATATACTCTCCTGATATAAATTTGATCTAACTTGAGCATGCTGATTAGAATGAGAGAATGATGAGATCCCTCATCAGCCATGATATATATATATATATTTTTATATATATATAAGTAAAGAGATCTGCATATGTATCATTAAAACAAAATATAGGATGTTAAACAAATTTATCAAATTTCAAAATTAAAACATATATTTAAATTACAAATAAATATCAAGTTTTGAAACTAAAACATTTTTAAATTACAAATTTATCAAGTTTTGAAAAACTTTAAAACATTAAATTAACTTTATAGATCTAGAATGAGATAGAAAGTTATAGATCTATGAAGGGTTTAAACAATTTAGCACATTTCAACTATTCAAGCCAATATGTATATATGTTGAACAATACGTATATACATGTATCTATATGTGTACATACATATATGTATATATGTGTACACATGTACATGTATATATATGTGTGTGTGTGTGTGTGTGTGTGTGTGTGTGTGTGTGTGTGTATACATGTGTATGTATACATATATGTGTATATATGTATGTATGTACATATATATGTACATACACATACATGACATATATATATGTGTGTGTGTGTGTGTAAATATATGTATGTACATGTACATATACATACATACATACACATGTGCATGTACATACGTACATATGTGCATGTGCATGCATATATTTATAAATACGTATACATGTGTGTGCACATACATGCATACATACATATATATACATATATGTGTACATGTAACTACATACACATGCACATATACATATATGTATGTATATATACATACATGCATATATACAATACATACATACATACATACACGTATACACACATACACGTATACATATGTATACATGTACATACACATGCATACATACATGTATGTATACATATACATATGTACACACATACACACATGTAAGATTAGGATTAGGGTTATTTATTTAGAGTTAGGTTAGGTAAGGGTTACAATTTATTTAGGGTTTGATTAAGGTTCAACAATGGTTAGAGATCAATCAAGGTTAGGTAAGATTAAAATAAGGTTAGAGTTAATTTTAGGGTTAAGGTTAAAGTTCAAAGAGGGTTAGATGAATGGACAAGGGGTAGATTTTATCTTATCATTTGTGCACTGAAGAATGACCTTAGTAGATGATGTTAATCTAGAAGAATTTGTAATGACTATGCTAATGGTATATTTTGCAAATGCATACCTCAAGAATGACCTTAGCAGATGATGTTAACCTAGAAGAATTTGTAATGACTATGCTAATGGTATATTTTGCAGATACATACCTCAAGAATGACCCTAGCAAATGATGTTAATCTAGAAGAATTTGTAGTGACTAAGGATGAGTTTTCTGGAGCAGATATAAAACAAAAATGCCAACTCATATTGAAATGTTATCAAATTTAGTGATTGTCTTGAATATGACTTGAATTTAATGAGGGGTTTGAATTATTCTGCTTGACCTTAACAAATAATCTTAATCTAGAAGAATTTGTAATGACCAAGGATGAGTTTTCTGGAGTAGATAAAAAACACCATTAGTAGGTCTATACTTTTTGTCCAGATGAGCAATGATTTTTGGAAAAATCTTTGCTAGGACACTAACACTTGAAAAGTTCAACCTAAAACTTAAAAGAGTGCCAGAGGCTTATGTGATTTCCACTTATGTTTGTAACAGTTCAAACAACTGAAATTGGGCACACATATTCAAGGAAAAATCCATTAATAATGTGGGTGTAAGACTTCAAAGATATGGCAAACATCTCAATACACTTTTTGAGTGGAAATATCATTAGTTATTTTCTACCAAGGGTGGCCTAAACAATTATCACTATAGGACATCAGTCATATCATCAAAGGAGCATCAGACTTGAGAAAAGGAAAACAAACCTTCAATTAAGAAAGATAGTCATGACGTGAGAAACCTCAATAAGGTCATCAACAAAACCTTTGATTGAAGAGGGAAAAGCTATGTTATAGGTTTAATAGTGATTTTATCTCCTTGGAATGGATATTTTGAGACAATATATTTTTGAAAACATTAGTAAGACAAGGCCTATCAAAACAAGAAAAACTAGAAGGTAATTAAAGTAGCATATGCAATGGAATTCATAACTTGTGAATAACACCTAAGAACTGTCAATGGCTTAGAGAAGAGGGAAGTTTGTCTTTTGACAATCCCATGAAAAAAAGGATGGTATAGTTAGGAGCAACAAGAACATAATGAAGGGAATATTTTGCATAGATGGCAGTCAAACAAAAATACTGAAAGGGGATTACAGTCATAACATGGTAGTATATTGAAAGGACAATGACTACAAAAGGAGTGCACGTCTCTTTATCAATAGGGAAACCCTTAATAGATAAAACATAGTAATCTTGGCATATTATTGTCCTATACATTCACTAAAGATTAAGGGACAACACTATCACTTTAAACTCCAAAGAGTGGGTAGTCACAAATGTTTAAGCATGTGTTATGTAGAGACAACTTTGTGGCAATCAAAATAATAACATCTTTGTGAAGGAGTATCTTTGAGAAGATAATAACATATTCTTAATGTAAATTCACTCTTTATAGTACAAGATGTAAGGTTTATAATGGTAGACTGTGCCAATGTTTTAAACAAAAGAAGAGCATCATATCCACTGCAAGGGACACCTAAAGTCAAAGTTTAGGGGCAGTCTTTACAAATGGAGGGAAAGCCCAAGTTTGTACCAAGGCCATTAGTAAACTCTACCAATTTAGTAAAAAAAGGTGACAAAACCCTCAGTTTTTTCCATCTACTATGTATACCCAAAACTAAAGCAAAAAATAGTTAAAAACATGCAATCCAGTGCCTATATAAGAATGTTGTTCAAACTATTTTATTCACAACATTAGCAGGGCTTTCATTGTCCTATTTTTATAGGTCTATGAGAAGGTTTACAATGCCATTTTTGAAGGATTTTTAAAGAGAAGCAGTAGTGTTTCAAGGAGTCAGGTCAATAAAATCCATTTGTATTCTTCCTTTCTTTGCTTCTTTTCTCTGTTGTCATATGGTTCTTAAAATGAGTTTTTTGTATGTGTATGTATGTATGCACATATGTGTATGTGTATATATGCTATTTTTTATGTGTATGTGTGTATGTATGTATGCATGTTCTTTCATTTTAGGGTTTTGTATCTGGATTTTTTATAGGCACACAACAATGGCCATATGGGTGTTGGTGAGAAAGTTGTCATTCAAAGGGTTTATATCACCTGAAACTGAAAACCCCAAATTTCAATTTCTATAAACCCAAAACTGAAAACCGCAAATTTCCAGTTCACCATTGAAGGGTTTAAACAATTTACCACATTTCAACTATTCAAGCCAAAACAAAATTGCACTATCACTTCATGGCAAGGGTTTTAAAAATTTCATGAGTTCATAGCTTTCCATTTACCTATTCCAGCCAAAAACATAATAGACATTGCCATTTTCACATATTATCAGCTAAACTCAAAAAATCACAATGTAATTCAAACTACGATACATTTGTTTCACAAAAATCACATAACTCCATATCACCATTGCATTATGCCTGTAAAAAGCCAACAACCGTCTCCTTCGGCTCAAAAAAATAACAAAAAATGCAAACACCAACGCGTTACCCGCCAAGAGTACAATAAAAAAGAATCATAGAAGAGGAGGAGAAGATCATTCAAAACCTAGGGTCTTATTGCTATTTATCGACACTTGAAAACCCTTCTTCGACTGACATCCTCTTGTCTAAAACGATTTCGCCCGAGCATGCAAAATGGTCGGGCCCTCTTTTTTTTTTTATTACTCATACTTTTGGTTGGAAGGTTTTCGACCGGGTGCCTTTTGGCCAAAACCCCTCTGGCCGAAAAGGTACCGCCATGTCACTAATGTGTGGTTTTGGCCAAAAGCCACTCGGCCGAAAACCTTCCGGCCAAAAATAGTTCGCTCGAAACTATTTATTTGGGCGAAAGTGTGACACATAGTTATTGTGCTTTTACCCTATGGTAATTATGTCAAGAGACGTTTACAATAACATTTAGGTGTGTACATAAAATTTCCACCTTAAATCAAGGAGGCTTCTCAAAATCATCACCCTTCATTTATGTAAATCTTGATATTAGGAGATTATTCAATATTTAATTAGGGTATTCAATATTTAATGAGCTAAATATTAGAATTTCCACCAAACGGTTGTCATCTAACCGATTATTGTCTTGCATGATTCTTGTGTAAATTTGTTGGTGGGGAATGAATTTAGGTTGGTAGCCAATGAAAATATCCTGTTGAACCAAATATTATGCTTATCCTTGGAGTCCATCTTTGGACGATGCATGGGTAAACTTGAAATGGTTCAGTAACTTCCTAGAAACTATTTTTCTCTAGAAAATTATTTATACTCTATTTAGCGAATGAGTTGGCATTGGCAGAAGAATAAGGGAAGTTATTATAAGGCAAGGAATTAGTTTAAAAGTAAATTTTGGGCAAAGCGGCATAAGATCAAACTAGGGAGTCTTAAAAGAATTGAATACCTATAGAGAGTGGATAGCAAAGACGACCTGAGCAAGCCATTATCTATCTGGAGGAATCTTCTTCTTCCGTCTACAGACATGCGATTATGCTACTCGACTCCAACAATCTACTCTTAGGCACTTAAAAATAAGTTTGATTCTAGGTCTTTTATTTTAAACCGATTCTTGTTGGTTGTTAAAGGATTGGAGAGAAAGGTATAATGTCTTATAAATTCTTGGAGGAATCTTAACCATGCACATGCTCCATGGACAACCTAGCAATACTCAGTTTTATCAATGAAAGATTGGAAATGTACGAAAGTAAGGTAGATATGCTTGCAGGAATGTTGTATTTTTACTTTTGCATATGAAGATGGTGTTGAATTGCATGAACTTCCATGTAGCCACCATTTTCACTGTGCATGCATCCAAAAGTGGTTGTGCATGAATGCAACATGTCCTCTCTAAAACTACGACATTGTGAAGAATAGAGAAGAGTGTAGCATGTAAAACCCTTGCAAAAGTATCACAACTCTCAGGGATTGAAAAAGCTCAAAATTGTTGATTCAGTGGCCTAATGTGATTCATAAATAATTATATACTGTAAATGCATGTAGAATTTTAAATGGATGTATAGTTTATAAATTGGAACATTTCTAATCCTCCTTTATTGTTTCCTTTTGGTATCAAATGATTCACGAAAGAGTTACTGGAGTTATTTACAATTATCTTGTGTTAACATAGTGTAGACATATGTATTTCTATGTGCAAACCATGAAAATTTTGATGCAGTGATATAGTTCTACAAGGATAATAATGAGTGACTTTTTTAATTGCCACAAATATTTCATTCTTCATGCATCTATATTCTCACCCTCACTTAAATAAAATTGTTATTTGTAACTATCTTTGGTTGCATTCTTACTTTGTGTTATTTTCCTCCAAGTCATGCATGTTGTGAAGGTAGAGAGGAATGTAAAGGTAGAAATGAATATAGAGTGAGAGAGGAAGAGTGAGACAAATAGATATAGGTAGAGATGAATATAGAATGAGAGAGGAAGAGGGATAAAAATAGATAGAGGGGGAAATAAAGATAGAGAGAGATAGGGAGATAGAGGGAGAGAGATAGAGAGGGATAGATAACGAGGAAGACATAAAGAGGAAGAGGGAGAGATAGAGAGAGATATATGGTGAGATAAAGTGACATAAAGATAGAGATATAAGGAGCCATAGAGAGAGGGGGAGACCCAGAGAGAGAAAAAGAGAGATAAGTAGAGAAAGACAAATAGAGATGGAGAGGGAGATAGGAATAGGGGGAGATAGAGAGAGAGAGAGATAAATGGGAAGAGAAAGACATAGATATAGAGATATATGGGAAGACAAAGGGACAAAGAGATTGAGATATAAAGATAGATAGGGGTATAGGGAGGGAGCAAGAGAGGGAGAGATGGGGAGAGATAAAGAGAGGGAGGGAGAGAAAGGGAGAGAGATAGGTAGAGGAGGGAGAGAGAAGATGGGGAAGAGGGAAATATATGTAGAGAGGGAGAGGGAGAGGCTGATATAGAGATATAGACAATGATAGGAAAAGAGATAGGGAGATAAATAGATAGGGAGATACATATAGAGAAGGATATGGATAGAAAGAGAGAGAGATGAGTGAGAGGAAGATCAAGTGAGAAATAAAGATAAAGATATAGAGTAGAAGAGATGGAGGGAGAGATGTAGTGAATAAGATAGAGAGAGGGAGAGAGATGGATGGGTAGAAAGAGGGAGACACTTCTAGAGATGGAGGGGTGAGAGGAATATAGAGGTAGAGATGAATATAGAGCGAGAGAGGAAGAGTGAGACAAATAGATATAGGTAGAGATGAATATAGAATGAGAGAGGAAGAGAGAGAAAAATAGAGAGAGATAGAGAGAGAAATAAAGATAGAGAGAAATAGGGAGATGGAGGGGGGAGAGATAGAGATCGATAGATAGAGAGGAAGAGATAAAGATATAAAGAGGAAGAGGGAGAGATAACAAGAGATATATGGTGAAATAAAGTGATAAAAAGATAGAGATGTAAGAAGATATAGAGAGAGGGAGGGAGGGAGAGAGATAAAGAGAGAAAAATAGAGAGTAGAGAAAGACAAATAGACATGGAGAGGGAGAAGAAATAGAGAGAGAGAGAGAGAGAGAGAGAGATAAATGAGAAGAGAAAGACATAGATATAGATATATATGGGAAGATAAAGGGAGAGAGAGGTTGAGATATAAAGATAGATAGGGGAATAGGGAGGGAGCAAGAGAGGGAGAGATGGGGAGAGATACAAAGAGGGAGGGAGATAGGTAGAGGGAGAGAGAGAAGATGGGGAAGAGGGAGATATATGTAGAGAGGGAGTGAGAAGAAGAGGGGAGGAGAGGGAGAGGGAGAGATATAAATAGAGGGTGATATAGAGAGATAGAGAGGGATAGGAAAAGAGATAAAGAGATAGGAAGATAGATAGATAGATAGATAGATAGATAGATAGGGAGATATATGTAGAGAAGGATATGGATATAAAGAGATAGAGAGATGAGTGAAAAATAAAGATAAAGATACAAAGTAGAAGAGATGGAGGGAGAGATGGAGTGAATAAGATAGAGAATGAAGAAGGGGGGAGAGGGAAAGGATATATATGTATAGGGATAGAGATAGACAAATAAATGTAGAGAGATATAGATAGAAAGAGATAGAGAGAAGAATGAGAGAGAAATAGATAGAGGTAGATGTAATGATGTATAGATAGAGAGGGGGAGGGAGAAATAGGGAGATAGAGATAGACGGGGCAAGGGAGAGAGAAAGAAGGTGATAGAGATAAGTAATAGGGAGGTATAGATAGGTCAAAAGGTAAAGAGATAGAGATAGAGGGAGTGTGTGTATATGAGTGATAAGGAGAAAGGGAGAGATAGCTTGAATAGAGATAGATATAATTTGGGAAATATAGAAGCTATGTGAGAAAGATAGATAAACATATAGAGAGGGAACGATGGAATGAGAGAGAAAGAGGGAGAGGGAGAAATAGAGATAGAAATAGGGAGATGATGAGAGGGGGAGATGGAGAGATAGAAAGATAAAGATATAGGAAGTGATATAGAGAGAGAGAGGTAGAGAGGAAAATATAGAGGGGGCAAGAGTGAGAGATATAGGTGGTGATAGAGAAAAGTAGAAGAGAGATAGAGATAAGGTGGGAGGAAAAGGGAGTGTATGTATATAATATTTATATTTAATAATATGCATCATATTTCATAAAATATGGGTCAAACCACAATAGTGGTTTACAAATTTTATGAGGAAGGAAATTTCATTTTTTTTCCTTTCCCCAAACTCAATGGGTTTAATCGAACTCAATGGTTCAACCGAACCACATTATATGTTCAACCGAACCCCCAAACCCTAAACAAAAATAATCTTATTTAAAGGGGTTCAGTTGAACATGGGTTCGATTGAACCCCCTTAAATAAGACATAAAAAAAAAACATTGTCATTTTCGACTATCATTTTTGCTTTTTACCAGTTGCTTTCCCTGTGCTTGTGCGTGCAACGAACCGAGACCGTGATATGCAAATGGCGAAAAAACTGACTTCATCTCTCCGATGAACGTAAACTCAACTTTGTCTCTCCAAAGTTCATCAACCCAACTTGCATATCGAGCACCAAGTTTGTCATTTTTGAATTTCATAGAGTTCAAAATGCATTTGTTTGTTAAATTTCAAAACCCTAAATGCACAAATTTTTTCAAATTTGTTTAATTGAAACTACATTTGTTTGAAATTTTCTATGCATTTGTTTGAAAGTTTCTAAAGCATTTTCAACATACACTATTTCTATGATACATTTCTACTCTGTCAAAAAATTAACATGCCCTGTCTATGCTTCCACATTTTGCATACATTTTTACCAGGGCACCTCCAATTTATTTGAGGCATTATATCAAACAGTTCATTAACAAATTTATTTGAGGCATTATATCAAACAGTTCATGGTAATTTTTGATGGAGCATGATAGAAATAATGTTTCCATTGTATGCACCCTATATCAAACAATTCATTAAAAAATTTATTTGAGGCATTATATCAAACAGTTCATGGTAGTTTTTGATGGAGTATGATAGAAATAGTGTTTCCATTGTATGTACCCTATATCAAACAGTTCATTAACAAATTTATTTGAGGCATTATATCAAAAACACCATTGGAAATTTATTTGAGGCATTATATCAAAAACACTATTTCTATCATACTCCGTCAAAAACACTATTGGAAATTTATTTGAGGCATTAAATCAAAAACACTATTTCTATCATACTCCGTCAAAAACACTATTGGAAATTTATTTGAGGCATTATATCAAACAGTTCATTAACAAATTTATTTGAGAAATTATATCACACAGTTCATGATATAAAGTTTCTAGGGTGCATACAATGGAAACTTGGATAAAATTCTTCATATTTTGCCTTTGAGTCTTATGACATTACTCCAAAAATGGTTGGTGAACTAAATGTATGAATCGAAGAATAAATTTAGAGGAAATAAACTAGATTGTTTGAATGAAATGTATAATAAAATAGTTCTATTAGGATTAGAAGGAATCGAGGTATTATTAAATTTTCTAGTATTAGGAAAATATAAAAATATGTCCACTTTACTATATATATATTTAAAAATATTCTTCATATATCCATGTTAAAACTATTAAAAAATAAATTACATAAATCAATTTAAAATTTGTACAAAGAAATAAATGACTTTGACTAAGAGCGAATATTTAAAATATAGCCATCCTCTTTGCAAAATCCAATTTGATTTGAGATATTTATGGACAAAAAATATGGATGAGCATGAGGTAAGTAAGAAAGAATAACTTTAATTTATATCTTCCCTCATCAAATAATTTCATGTTTAAAGAGTTTCTTAAGGCATATCCAATTATGAAAAACTATTATATACTTGAACATATAACTATATTAAAGTATATCATGAATAAATTGAGAGGATAAAGAGTAAATCACTAAAAACACATACATAAATCATAGAAGTAAATTGATTAATATAAGGAGATTCAAGTGGTTGGATATTTTTTTCCAAGGAGTGGAAGAGGTTAAGAAG